>SNQJ01S0023484.1:65961-78113 GCA_010110895.2 Picea sitchensis | reverse complement strand
GAGAGTGAAGACTGATGATATTATGACTCAGTTCCCAAAACATGCATAAGAAATGATAAGCAATCTTTTCTTTCAATGAATGTCTAATTAAGGGAAGGAGAAGGATTTTCCTTTCACTGTCAAACACTAAGATGAAATGACCTGATGCAATAGTCCTCAATAAGGAATCCAATGCATTGTTAAAATGTTTGTATGTGACTGATAACCAGTAGATGTAAAGATTCTTATGCTAATCGGACTTCAAGAGTTGTGAGATTTAAGCAATCTACAAGCAAACTTCACATAAACCAAAAGACACCCTTGTTATGATCAAACAAGAAACAAAAATCCAAAAACTTAAAAGGAAGGAGAAAGAGCTTGGACAATATGACTCAAAGATCAGAAAGAAAAGTACAAAATACCTTTGAAACTCCTTACAAAGTTTTCACTCATTCCGATAAATGAGAAGAAAACGACAAATTGACTCCAAATCGTGAAGGACAAATTGCAAAGTAAGGATAAATGTCAAAAAATCCAAACAAAAGAGGATGAATTCTCATAAATAAGGGTGTTTGAAAACCAATATCAAGATGGACTGAAAGTATGGGACCCTGAGCAAAAGCCAAAACCAATATATAGCTTCAGAAGATGAAAATTCTGGAGAATTTCTCACAAAATTGGGGTAGTTCTCTAGTATAAGGGGAACCATAGCATTCCATCACTCTGTGTAAGGCTAAAGGGGAGTGCTAGCACTCTGATGACAAGAGGAGGGGAGCTCTCTACTCCAAAAACTTAGAAAAAAAACCCAGAAACTCAAAAAATGAAGGAAATTCAGTCAATCGGGGTGATCCTGATGACATAATGAGGAAATAAATCAAATATAAGAATAAAAAATACAATGTGGAGAATATCAAATCAATGGGCAAAGGGAAAAAACAATATCTGGGAATGGAAACAAAAATCAGAGCTCCTCCCCAGTGGAGTCGCAAATTTCTTTTGTAGGTGAATCCCCCTGCGGACAAGTGGATTCCCTCTTGGTCTCTAGACTCCTAAGGCCAAGACATAAAAGTTCTTAACATAGATGCTAACTTCCTTTTAGATCTAATAAATCTAATAAATGAAAGAGAATAAGAAAGATATGTACCTTGTTAATGGCGTTCGTCCCTACAAGGTCCAGGCTGAGCTTCGATCTTGAGCTCCCTGATAGGTCCTACAAAACAAACAAAGATACAATGGACTTCCTACTCTACTGAGATTAGCTCAAACATAGATCCATCTACTATAGACAAAATCATATGGAACAAGTACAAGTTTGAAAGAAACAGGCCAAGCATTGATTATTAATGAGAACAAGTAAAATTACTTACAATCCTTTGAATGAAGGTGCAACAACTTCTTCCAATTCTCCTTGTCCAACCCCTTTGCTCAAGTAATCTCCATTGATTGATTTGATGGCATCTCACTCATGATATCATAAGTTTGATGTAATTCCCAATTTCCATTTTCAATACCTTCTTATGAGATCATAAATTAGGTATAATTCTAAATCTTCCTTGTACCTTTCACCATGAGAAGGCCTCCTTATATAACCTTGGAGAGGCTCAACCACTTGAGAGATATTTGGGATGAGTTGAGAATTCCTCTCCTTCAGTTGAGGATCTCCCCTAAGATCATGCTTTGACCATCTATTCAAATCCAACTACCTTCAAGAATTGAGGGATTCTTCCCTTATTTGCCTCAACAAACCCAGAATTTGCTAAAAAAAAGGTAGCGCTCCCCCAAAAGGGTACACAGGGCACTCAAGCACTCCCTAAAAGAGGCTCAGGGAGTGCCAACACTCCCTGACAATGGGTAGGGGAGCGCTCCTCTCCAAAATTCAGTTTTTGAGTGTTTTTTCCAATGGCAAAAGGCTTGTACTTCCTGTCAAGTTATTTCTCTTCTTCCAAACTAACCTTTGAGGTGTCTTAAGTGTCTTTATGATATCCTTAGAGGCATGACATATGCAATATGGTAGTATGATTTTTGTGACACTTGCAACACTTGTAGTTAAGATGCGACACTTGTGGACAAGATGCGACACTTACAACACTTGTAATGACGACACTATCAAAGTGAGTAATTTTGAGGTGTAACAGATTGCCCCCCAAAGTATGAAGTTAGAAGATGATGATTACTAAAGTACTTTGTAGACTTTTTCGAGAAAGGGTATGGATGCAGAGAAACTGAAAAAATCTGCACACAACCATCAAACAAATATTATGACATGTTTCAAAACCCAAGCCAGGCATACCTATGCTTGAGTGATAAAGACTTTTTAGGTGTGGCCGCCATAAAATACACTGTGGATACATAATTATATTGACAAAATGGTATATCCACTGTATATACAATGTGGATCTATACTCCTATGACCTGAGATGATCGTAGCCACAAAGAATACACAGTGGATCTACGAGATGACAAGACATAGCCATGACCAATACAAAGTGGATATATGTAACAGTTTATTTGTCATAGTTCAAAAGAACTCCTTCGCAACCTAGGCAAAGTGCATATAAGAGTAATGACTCAACCCAGTGTCTTCTTATCGATCCCGATGTAGTACGAATCTAACCATGTGAATAGATCTTTAGATTTTGAACATGGCAGAAACCACTTGATTACCGATCAATGATGTAAACCATTAACAAATGCAAGGGAGGTCACCATTGATGTCAATGATTCCCAAGGTACTCTAGTACATTCCAACGAATGTGAATGAATGCGCTGAAGTCGGACATCCATGAAATCATCCGATCAGAGGTCAATGATTTAAACCCACTATTAGACACGAGGAGGCCTGCCATTGAGGCATGTAGATAAGAATGAGACAGGAAAAAGGTTGAAGTGTCTTAGGTCAGAAAATGGAGGTGAATATTGTGGTAAGGAGTTTGATGATTACTATCCATACCATGGGATTCATAGAGATAAAACAGTTCCAGGAACACCACAAGAAATTGGTGTGTCAGAAATGATGAACAGGACAATCATGGAGTGTGTAAGGAGTATGAGATTGCATGTTGGGTTTCCCTTGCAGTTATAGGAAGATGTTGTAGATATTGTTGTTTAATTAATAAATATAGGACCTTAAAGATCTTTGAATGGTGGAATTCCATAGGAGGCATGGATAGTAAAAAGGTAAACTATTCTTTTTTGAAGACTTTTGGTTGTGAAGCATTTGTCCATATTGATAAAGAAAATAGAACAAATATTGAGGTAAAATCCATGAAGTGTACCTTTATTGGATGCGATGTTAATGATTTGGGTTACCACTTATGGGATTATGAAAATCAAAAAATCATTAGGAGTAGAGATGTCATATTGAATGAGAAGGTCATGTACAAAGATCAATTGCAGGGAAAGATACAAGAAAAAGAAAAACTAGAATACATAGTGCTTGATGACATCACTGAAAAAAGAAATTCCAAAGGTACCAAAAAATCAAAATGTACAACAAAAGGAGAAACATGTACCTCAAACTCCTACAATTTTTGTTAGAATATCTATCAGGTTAAGTAGACCCCATGAACGATACTATCCTTCATTGCATTATTTATTGTTGACTGATTCTGGTGAACCAGAATGTTATGAAGAAGAAATGTAGGTAGACACTAAAAATAAGTGGGATAAAGGAATGAAAGAGGAAATGGATTCCTTGGTAAATAACCAGACTTGGGACTTGGTTCAGTTTCCTGTAGGAAAAACAACATTGCAGAATAAATGGGTTTACAAGTTGAAGGAAGAAGATGGAGAAAAAAAACGGTACAAGGCTAGACTTGTTTTAAAGGGATTTGCACAAAAGAAAGGTATATATTTTGATGAAATATTTTCTCATGTTGTTAAAATGACTTCAATTAGGACTATTTTAAGTCTTGTGGAAGTAGAAGATTTGCATCTTGAACAGTTATATGTAAAAACAAATTTTCTCCATGGGGATTTGGAGGAAGATATTTATATGCAGCAGCCACAGGTGTATGAGGTTAAAGGGAAGGATAATTTGGTGTGCAGGTTGAAAAAGAGTTTGTATGGACTAAAGCAAGCTCCAAGGCAATGGTATTTTAAGTTTGAAATGTTTATGACAGAACAAGCTTATAGTAGATGTCGTTTTGATCACTGTGTTTATTTTAAAAGGCTAGAAAATGGAAGTTATATTATCTTGCTATTGTATGTAGATAACATGCTTGTTCCAGGGTCTAATATGCATTATATAAATGTTCTCAAGAAGAAATTAGCTAATTCATTTGCGATGAAGGATTTGGGTGCTACAAATAAAATCCTTGGTATGATATTAACAAGAGACAGGAAAAATCACAAATTGACATTGTCTTAGGGTGAGTACATAGAGAAGGTGTTGGAGAGGTTTAGAATGCATAATGAAAAAACAATTAGTACACCTTTTCCCAACCATTTCAAATTAACTAACAAAATGTGTCCCAAGACACAGAAGGAGATAGAATACATGTCTAGGGTCCCTTATTCATCAGCAGTTGGCAGCTTGATGTATGTGATGGTTTGTACAAGACCAGATATTGCACATGCAGTGGGAGTTATGAGAAAGTATATGAAAAATCCAGGTAAATAACAATGGGAGGAAGTAAAGTGGATTGTCGAGCATGTGAGAGGTACTGCTACTCATGCATTATGTTTTGAAGGTTTAGATATTGGTCTTTAGGGATATGTTGATTCAGATATGACAAGTGATAAAGATAGCAGGGGGAGAACCACAGAGTATGTTTTTATTTTAGGTGGAACATGAATAAATTGGATTTAGAAACTGCAAAAGGTTGTTTCACTTTCAACAATAGAAGTAGAGTATGTTGTTGCTACAGAGGCTAGTAAATAAATTATTTGGTTACATAGGTTTATGGAGGAATTGGGAAAGAAGCAAGAGAATAGCAAGTTGTACTGTGACAGCGTGAGTTCCATTCATCTTGCAAATAAATCAACCTTCCATTCGAATACTAAGCATATACAACTTAGGTACCATTTCATACGATTCATCTTGGAAGATGGACATTTGAAGTTGGAAAAGATACACACTAGCCAGAATCCTAGATACATATTAACAAAGGGAGTAACCAGGAAGAAACCAATTTCCTAATTAGTTTCAGTTCATCTTCAACCATGAAGGTGAAGATGAGAAATTTTCCAGGTCCAAGGTGGATCATATTCTAGCAAATATAAAAATGATGGAGTTGTTGTGATTAGTCTCAAAGTGGGAGATTGTTGGTTGTGGAGCCTGATTATATTCATTATTCAGAGGTATTTGTTTCAGTTGTGCTTATAACCCATAATATTGTACAAACCTCCATGCAGGGGGGGGTTGCAGAGGGGGATTTCCCACCCTATAGGGTCTAGAGGGCTCATCCCCCCAGCTGGGGGTCTCGAGGGAAAGTGGTCCCCCAACTAGGGTTCGGGGGAAAATCTCCTGAAGGAAAAATTTCCTTGTAAATGTATATTGTAATTTCATAGTAAATATGGATCGTTCATTATAAGGTCGCATATTTGACGGTAGAAGTTATGTTAGGGTTTTTTTCCCTAGAATGAAACCCTCTTTTATGAGGAAATGTATTGCAGCTATCCATCATTGCGAATATTGTATTCTGAGATAGGAGACTATGAGATAAAGAAGAGGAAGTTACAATAGGTGTGTTGTAGGTTGTATCCCTTCATTTGTTGGATAATAAAAAGGAAGGACATGAAAATTTCTCTGGTGGACATAGCCCACTGTTGGCACAGGGGCAAACCCAAGGTTCGACTCCAGGAGCATACCAACAAGCCCTAACTACTCGCCTTTTCAAAAACACCTACGAAGAAGATGAAGTCTCAACTGAAGCAGTTAGGAGGGGGTTGCATGACAGAGATGTCTACAACCAAAGGGAATATCAAGTGGATCTAACACAAGAATAGCACAACATTCATATATCACTTATCAACTTAGATCTATTCTGCACATATACTTATCAGATCTAAAGCAGTAATGCAATCACAGCATATCAATGACAAATTCAAAATACCAATCACACACAACACAAAATATACGTGGTTCACCCTCTCTCTAGGGATACGTCCACAGAAATGTGCTATAATATATTGAGGTAAAGAATACAGTTCTTGTCTGCTCTCTTAGCTAGAATATCTTCTTTCTTCTCCTCTCTTTCTCTTCCCTCCTTGCGCACCCAGCTGCGAGGTTGATCTTCGCACCCAGCTGAAGATCTTACAATACCAGAAGGCTCCCACTTTTAACACTTCTCTCTCACGATACAATAATAACTCACATCAACAATGATAACCTATCTTGATACCAACCCGAACTAGGTCCTCTTGACCTCTATTTATACATTACAATAGCTCACCAACAACCTTAGGCTAAAACCTAGGTGTCCAAAACCCTAGATACCAAAACCCTAGGTCAACTTGACCCATATTTCCAGGGCTTCGCCAGCCTGTCTTTCCTTCCTTCTTACACAGTGCTCCAAATCATCCAATAGTGGATTTTTCTTCTTGTTGACATGTCCATGATCCTTCTTTCTTGTTGACTTGTCATCCCTGATATCCTCTTCCAACGACTTTCTTTCTCAATCTTTGCTCGTCTTTTCTTCTCTTTTGCTCACTTTGACCCAATAATAGTCACTGTGTCTTCTGCGAAGTTTGCATTCTCCCTTTTATTTCTTGATCTTTGCATACTTCTGTAACCAAGGGCCAATAGGCCCCCAACACTCACCTGTGACTCATCTAGAGGCACTTCAGATCTGATCTTCCAGTTTTACTTTGACTCTAGGTTGCGCAGTGCATCCTTTTCTTTATGCTTTATGCCTCCTCTTCCTCCTTGTGCAGACTATATTTTCTGTGTCTGGTACCCAGTTTCAACTGCACCTGGTACCTAGACCCTTTTCTTCATGCTTCTATTGAGATATGTGAGGCAACTGGTTGTCATAGTAAAAATTCCGACTCCCATTCACTAATCCTTCCTTCCATTCTCCATTCAACGTCTTCAATTGCACAGCGCCTCCCTCTGTAACATAAGTGATCTCATATGGCCCTAGCCAATGTGTTTTGAACTTTCCAAGATGTTTTATGAACTTGTTGTCATAGACCAGCACTAGGTCTCCTTGTCTAAATGCCTTCTGCTTGATGTGTCTATCATGGTAGGCCTTCTCTCTTTCCTTTTGAACTTTCTGATGGAATCCTGCCATGAATCGATCTTCCTCAAGTTCGACCAACTGTGCGAGCCTCTCTTGAACAAATCCAGTGTCATCCATATCTATAAAAGCAACAATTCTCAGGCTTGGTACTAGATATTCCATGGGAACAACAGCTTCAATATCGTATACCAGCTTGAAGGGGGTCTGCATTGTTAGCTTCTTGCAAGTGGTTCTATAGGCCCATAACATTGTTGGTACTTTTAAATCCCAATCATCTCTGTTCACACAACAAATATTGGTTAGTGTTCTCTCCAAGATCTTGTTGAATGCTTCAACTATCCCATTTGCTTGAGGATGGTCTGGTGTGCTCTTATGATGGTGGACTGTAAATTCTTCAGTCAAGGCTTCAACTGTTTTATTTATGAAATGTGTTCCTTGATCACTCATGAGGATCTTTGGGCATCCAAACCTGTTTATGATGTCATCAAATATGAAGTGCACAGCTATAGTTGCACTATAGTCCTTGATTGCTCTTGCTTCGGCCCATTTGGTCAAGTACTCTGTCACAGTGATGATGTACCTTACTCCTGTACGCTTTCCTGGTGGGTTATAGGTCCAACAAAGTCAATGGCCCATTTCTCAAATGCTTGTAGGGTTAGTTGTGGTGCCAATGGAATTTCATCTCTTCTGGATGGTTTCCCAACTCTTTGGCATACATCACAGGCTCTGGAATAGTCTTTAGCATCTCTGTGTAAAGTAGACCACCAAAGGCCATCTCTAAGAACCTTTTTCACAGTTTATTTCCCTGCATAATGTCCTCCTGTGATTCTTTCATGAGATTTTGCGAGGATCAGGGATCGTTCTTCCTATATAAAGCATCTTCACAATATCTCATCCAGTCCCATATTGTATAGATGTCCAGCTATAAGTGATAAATCTGCAGTGCACACTACTAGATGTTTCTTCTGTGGAATTGTGTACTCACTAGGTTTCATTCCTATTGATAGGAACTGGACTATCTCTGCGAAGAGATCATCCATCTTTCTAATGGCTAGTAGTTGTGCATCTGGCAATGTATCTTCCAAATTAGTGGTCTCTTTTCCATGTTCCAACCTCGACAAGTGGTCAGAATCCTTATTCATTCTTCCTAGTTTTACTATGATCTCAAAACCATATTCTTGAAACAGGAGAAGCCATCTGCATATTCTTCCCCCCAACACTAGCTTGTTGACTAGGTACTTCATCGCAGAGTGATCAGTTAACATTTTAAAGTGTCCTCCCAACAAATAGTGGCGAAATTTCTGCAGTGCATACACCATGGCTAATCCCTTTCTTTCAGTAGTGGTATAATTAATCTCAGCTATGGATAGCTTCCTGCTAGAAAAGGCTAATGGGTGGTCAATGTCTCATGTTCCTGGTTGTGCTAACACAGCTCCCAATGCAATGGATGATGCATCGACATGCACATGAAACTCCTTGGTTCAATCTGGGAAAACTAGAATGGGCACATTAACCGTTTTCTGTTTCAGTGTGTCAAAGCTCTGTTGGCATTCTTCAATCCAACTAAACTGACAATCCTTTTTCAATAGCTTCTCCATGGGTGTTGTAATTTGAGCATGTCCCTTAATGAACTTCCTGTAGTAACATGTGTGTCCCAGCACAGTGCGCAGTTGTTTAACTGTTGTAGGAGGGGGTAGATCAACTATAATAGAGATCTTGGATGGATCTACCAACAGTCCTTGCTTACATACAATATGTCCTAACAGAACTCCAAATGGTGAAAATAAAATGCATTTTTTCAGATTCAAAGCAATTTGACACTGCCTGCATTTATCCAACATTAGCCTTAGACATTCAATGTAATTTTTCAACAAACTAAACACAGTCCAATCATCAAAGTATGCTTCTAAAAATTTATGCAGAAATTCCTTGAATTCTTCGACCACCACCCTGGAAAAGATGGGTGGGGCATTCTTCAATCCGAATGGCATCACTGTATATTGGTAGGATCCCCATTCTATTGCAAATGTGGTCTTATGGTAGTCCTCCTTGGCAATCCGGAACTGATGGTATCCTGAAAATCCATCTGTAAAAGAATACACTTCCTGGCCTCCCACATTATCTAACACTTCGTCAGTGAATGGTGTAGGGAAGGGGTCATGAAAACAAGCATCATTCAACTTTCTGAGATATATGCATATTCTGATTTCTCCTGTTTTCTTGTCTTACACCACCATAGGGATTATCCACTCTGATTCTTCCACGGGTTCTATAATCCCTGCTTCCAACATTTTGTCAAGTTCAATCTTCACTTTTTCCTTATATTTAGGGTTCAATCTGTAAGGTCTTTGTTTGACTAGTCTAGCATATGGTTTTAAAGGGATCCTCATCTCTCCCATATGCCCTCTAATGCTCTTCATATCAGTGAACTTGGTTGGAAACAAGTCCTGATATTCATGTAGTAATTCTATAATTTTATCAATGGTAGTAGCATCCCAGTAATCTCCAACATTTGCAAACTTTGGTGTCTGATCTATTCCAATATTGACCTTCTTAATCTTGATTGGTTGTCCAATGAATGGCAGCTTGACTCATGGTCCTTCCACATCTCTCTGGCCCTTTTTTTCTGCGATGTTCACCTTCCTAGGATCATTGTCTTCATCGATATTGATGTTGTAACAACCTTGCAGTTTCTGGAGAGGCTCAGTACATTCATCCTCTTCCTATTCTAAGGAAAGTCTTGATACCTCCTCGAATACTTTATGTCTCACAATTTGCATTGCTTGATCTACTGAAGGAAATTGACTTTCAAATAAGAATGTAGTTATAAAATTATGAGTCATACATTTCCAATCTGTGGTGATGAGAATTTTGTTGATAGGTGTCATGTCCAGCATGTTAATGAATTTGTGCACCCATTGTTCTTGAGGAATGTTGCTCCAGGCTTCCTCACAGCTTTTCACATGGTCCTTTGGGTAGCTTTGACCTGTGTAGCAAACTTCGCAGCCTTCTACTTGTGCTGAGAATCGCATTGTCATCAGAGTACGACATTGTACCCAATCTGTAATATTACTTTTGTGTGTCCCCCACCATCTTGTTGGTGTGGATTTCAAGGTATCATCCATTGCCAACAACCTCTATTGTGTTGGTACACTTGCTTCAAAGTTTGATAGGAAGGCTTCTAACTGATTTAGACCATCAAATGTGGGTAAGTTACTTACTGTTGTGTCGATCCAGTGAACTTCTTTGGTTAATCTAGCACATCTCCTTGTAGATACTTCATACATCTGGTTCTGCCAGTTCTCCAGTGCTTCTTCTAAGTCTGATGAGCACACGTTGTCACTTCGCAAGCTTAGATTCCCATCGGCTATAGGATTAATGTAATCCTGTTGTCTGGTTGTTAGCTTGTATCTGTTTTCTAGTGCGTATGCGCAGTCTTCTTCTCTGATGGGCTCTGTGTATCGTTGACTTTCATCTAGATCTAAAGGTGTGATGACCCTAAGGCCATCTCCTTAAAAATCCATATGTCTTTTCTTTAATTCAACAACAGTAGAGTTATTGAAGGCCCAATCAATTCCTAACATCGCAGGGTAAGGGAAACTATCATCAACTATTTCAATTACCTCAAAATCTGTAAATGTTCTTACTCCATCAATTTCCACAGGGACATGCTCCAATCATCCAAATGAGCTGACATCTTGATGGTTAGCCATCCTAAGCCTGATAGGGGAATAGATCAAATTCAGTTTTCCCATCTGTGCCCAGGTTTGCGTCGTCATGACATTGACCTCCGACCCTAAGTCAAGGACCACATAGTCTATCTCATACTCTCTTATTTGAGCGTTCAAATGTAATTCCTTATTTTTCCTTCTCTTCTGACCAATTTGGTGTACTTCCCTATTCATCAAGGGGTCTATCTTTCCTATCTCATATTGTCTGATTAGATTCTGTAGCTCTTGTACAACGTTTTCATCCTGAATCAATTTAATACAAGTTTATAGGAATTCCATGAGCTTGTTTACCTCTTTTCCTTCTCCTGGTGAACCAAACTAATCAAATGATAGAGGCATTCCATATTCTCTCACTTCTGGTCTTATCTTTGATGCAAAGCCTTGGTTTTCACTGAATTCTTTCCTAGCTTCCTCAAACATCTGTCTTTCTTTCTTTGCATCAAAAGTTTGGGTCTTCTCCGCAGCTTTCCGGATTCTCGAATATTTTGTAGTCTTCCCTTGTGACAGTTTGTCTTCTCCTGTAACAAATCCTCCTCTGGTTATAACAGTGAATCTAGGGTCTTCTCTGCAAGTTTCAGCATAGATCAATTGCACTTGTGGGTTATGCTGGGGTCCTCATCTTTCTTGAAGATTAGCTAGCAGTACAAGACAATATTCTATAACATGGTCAAACGAGCTGCAGTAGCTACAAGTAGTACAAGGGTTCTGAAAATCCCTTGCAAGGTGTCCAAGTTGTGCGCAATTATAACAGATGATCTGTCATCGAGCTCGACCCATTCCTCCTTGTCGTCCTCTTCCTCTGAATCCACCACGAGGATTGAAGTTTCCTCTTCCTAGAGAGTTGTACTATGTAGTGTTTCCTTCTTGTTGTACTTTTACTTGGATCTTATATATGTCTCTTGAACTTTCATGCATGAGATCATAATCCCTACAATCCCTATCATCATGTCCTACAAACTTACAGAATGTACAATACAAATTTGTAGGTGTCTGAACATACTTTTGCATATAATAGCACTCACTAGTACGATGTCAGTTTCTGCATACCTCGCACCAGGGTAAGGTGACTTGCTTCAAGGGGCTCGGAGCTCCAGAATCCAAATATTCATTGAATAAAGGGAAGTGTTCCTTGTCATGACCTTCTCATCTACATCTAACACACTATATGTCTTTTCTTTTATATTTTCCCTTGTCTTTCTTCATATCTTCGACTTGCAGAGACAAGATAGTTAACTGACTCAAGATCTATTGGACAACT
>SNQJ01S0023484.1:29486-59487 GCA_010110895.2 Picea sitchensis | reverse complement strand
TTGTCCAACAGATAGATGCAGTGTGACATCCACTCATCCATTTTATGGTGTCTTCCCCAAATGGACCAATTTTCTTGAAAGCGGTGGATGCTCTTGGAAAATACAAGGATGCGTAATATATGGATGAGTTGTTCATTAAAGTTATTGAAGATGTAAGAGTTGATTCTTGTGTGCAAATCATTAGAGATAATGCACTCGTTTGCAAGGTTGTTGGCATGATTGTGGAAACTAAATATCCACAAATATTTTGGACACCTTGCATTGTTCATTCTTTCAATTTAGCACTTAAATTTATTTCTTCGAATGTAACATGGATGGTAAGTTTTGTTGGGGATGCACGCCATATCCACAACTTTGTGCAAAACCATACCAATGCCATCACAATATATAAAGAGTACACACCTCTATCATTGTTGAAGATTGCAAATACTTGGTTTCTCTCCTCATTCAACATGCTTGAGAGTTTGAGGGAGGCCAAGACCGCTCTTGGGTCCATGGTTATTTTAAAGTTTTGGTCTTTTTGGAGAAAGACAGATCAAGCTTCTTCAAAAAAAGTCAAGGATACAATGTTAAATGATGGTTGGTGGGAGAGGGTAGATCTTACCATTAAAATCATGGACCCTATTATCTCTTTGTTGCGGTTTGCAGACACAGATCAACCCATCCTAGGAGAGGTTTATGAGTGGTGTGATTCCATGATTGAGTCCATAAAGATCGTTATTTTACAGCATGAGTGTCCTAAGTATGGGACATCAGCATAGACCTTATTCACCACCATACAAGATATTCTTATCAACAGGTGAGATAAGAATTGCACACCTTTGCATTGTTTGACTCACTCATTGAATCGCAAATACTACAGTAATGATTAGGTCAATGGTGGGCCTTCACACAAATTTCCTCCTCGCATGGATGGTGAGCTTTCACAGGGGAGGAAGGATGCATTTAGATGGATATATCATAATAGAGCATCGCTTAATGAGGTGGAGAGCTTTGTAGAGTTTTCCACCGACACTGAGATATTTTGAAGCTATGATTTGCTCAGAGACAAGGGGGCTAAAAAGCCCTATGCTTGGTGGAAAACTCATGGGGCAACATGCCCTCTTCTATAGTAGTAAGTCATGTGGCTCCTCTCTCATGTTACTTTGTCCTCTTGTTGCAAGAAGAATTGGAGCACATATGAGATTTTGTACAATGTGAAGAAGAGCAGGCTTGAGTAGTCCACGACAGAGACAATGGTGTATGTGCACACCAACCTCTATCTTATTTATAGGCAAAAGGAAGAGTGGTTGAGGGGAAAGACAAAGGTGTAGGATGTGTTTCATGTTAATATGGGTTTGGACAACAATGTTGAGTTGGCATTAACCAACTTGGATCTTAATGACCCAGTACTGGAACTGGTCACTTTTGATGATGGTGATCATCTTGAAGGGTCATCCTCCACACCATCATATGCACAAATTGGATTGAATATAGAGAAGAGAGCAGTGGTAGTTATGCAGATTTTGATGATTATGTCATGGTTGAGTACCAACAATCACAATTCATGAGCTATGAGATTATTCCATCTACAGTTCTAGTATCTACCTTATTTTGTATTTTCCATTAGCATTCCCACCTATAGTATCAGTGACTTTGACTCTATCTATGTACATTGTAATACATTTGATTTTGATGACTTAATGAAATTGAAAATGCAGCTTATGGTTCCAATTTCTTGTGTTTGTCATGTGATCATCATTGATGTTACAATGTATTATGTTACATGTTTTGTATCATGTAAATCTTCTAGTTTCTAACAAAATATGAATCTGTATGTCTATATTTCATTTTTGAATATGTAATTTTCAAAAAAAAAATCATATATGTGTCCTGTTTCCGAAGTCACTGTCACATGTGGAACACTCATATTTATGTGTTGTGTCAAGTGACTTAGGTTAAACTTCATAGAAATGACTCTATTGATCCCTCTGCATATTGATTCAGTCTTGGCACTAAAGATCCTCCACCTCGTTGTTCATCACTCCAAAAGACAAATAAACATGTTTTCATTAAGTAGGATGGTTAATATTTTATTTTCAAGCATAAAATATGTATAATGTTTTTTAAATATCATTTTTCAGGATTAACTGTGTAGTGTAAGTCATTAATATATGACCCATATCCAGTTAATCTTTAGTGTAAATTATTAATCTAAGCCCCTCTATGCATAAATGTATAATGCTTATCCACATATCCACATATATGTTATTTGACATCACTTTCATAGATAGACCAATGTAGCCATCAAACAAAATTAATTTAAACCATAAAAATACAATCCCGTGATTCTGGCCACAATAGCAGTGTTCTTGGGTAACCATGTCCCACTCACAAACAATACATATATGGCAAGTCCCCTGTTTTTAATGTCTACATAGAATTCATGGATACGAATAAAGTTTGTATATTTTAAAAGAAATGGCTTACATTTTAATCTGAACTTTAGCATAGCTTTGAAATTCAAACCGGGTACTAAAAAACGAGTTCATAGCGCTCAAATGGCAAGCATAAAGCAGTCCAAAGTAAGAATGTATGCAATAATAATTAGAGTGATTCACATAATAAAAGCATGCAACATCTCCAATAAACTCAACAATTTATAAAGCAGCATACATTACATCAAGAAGAAAGTGAAGAAATCTAAGAAAACCAGCAACGGAAGGGAAACATTTGAGTATGGGATTAATATAGTAAGATTTGGTCAAGTTTGCATTTTGGGGCCCAAAGATCCCGTCTTACTTCTTCACAGCCACTGCCTCGACTTGGAGTGCTCGCATGCAGTATGTATATGGCACCAAACAGATATACATAAAAGTATTAACTATGTTTAACCATTAAATGGTATTTTTAACTATGGTGTTAATACAAGTTTCCAATCAAGGATGAACAGCTCTGAACCTCAACAATATGCAGTAATGGATTGCTACAAGAATTTTTAAATAACCAACAAGAAAACTCCACATAAAAGTCAATTTGAATGCATTGACCCTTTATGTTACCAAAGACACCTTCAGAACGTTTGTCTTTTCACCTAAATCCGTCCATAGTGCCGTGGATATACCTTAATAGTGGAACAACTAAATATGAAAGCTCTGAGTACATTTGAAATACCATTGCTCTGAATAGTCATCGTTTCACCTGAATAACAGAATGCAAACCTAAACTCTTTAAACAACTTTGATTTTATCCTATGCTCAAATTTTATATACGAGGAAAGAGGCATTAAAATACAAAGATATTTGTTACAATGATTTACAAGTAAAAGAATATGGTGATCTGATAATGAATGACCCTGTGCTGGACTCGGCCTTCTTGGAAGATCAGAAAACATCTACAAATCAAAGAATATGTTGCCATGTTTTTCTGTCCATAAAGCCAGTGTGAACACACTTACTCTGCAACAAAAGCAAGGCCAAGCCTTATAATTTTCACCTGTTTTCCCTTTTAAGGCCTCATAATAAGTTGCCAGACAATGTCTTATTGTCTTGAATACTGCTCAACAGAAACAGAGATGGAACCAGGGTCTACCATTCGAACTATCAGTTCAACTTTTTGCTCACATTTGAAGTCCACTAAAGCAAATAATCAACAAATTAGACAGGTCCAACTAAAAAGGCAATGAATCAAATGACTAGTGTGAGTCATTCTGAAAACCCCTTACTCTGTCACCATTGTGGTTATGACGAATTTTGTTCTTAAAGTGCTCAACGCCAGCTTCAACTCTTGCTGTAAAACCAACATGAATCCTATGCACTGGAATCTTATTTAGCACTGGGTCTTCATAATTACCTTCATGCCTTGCCCATTGAATAAGGCTGTGATACAAAGGAAAGAACCTTCTTTCGAAAGCTGTATATGTGAAGTAAGGAACTAGAGTAGAGATAACAACAACAAGTGTAATGAACCAGTACATAGGACTGGGGCCACAAGCTTCAGCAAGAACTTTGTATGCCGTCGTCGATATTGTAGATGTAATAGATCCATATACAAAAAGAAACAAATACCAGAATGCAATACTGCCCCATATGCATAGATGCTGTATCCATGTGAAATAACTGATGGCCAGTGCTATTTGGCAATTTACCGTCCAGACAATGCAAGTATACATGGTTGCCCCAAAGATCTCCATACCAGAAACTTGACCACCTTGTCGAAATGCCTGATGCTTAAGAATACTTGTAGAGAAAAAGAAAATAATGGTAGAACTACAAATCCCATTAAACATCCAACCAATAATCCGAGCCCAGCGGAAAAGGATATTCTGTATTCCTTCCTGATACAGAAGTGGAAACTGCATAATACACCATGAAATATTCATTGTGATTAAAAAACAAGCCATATATATACTTCCAAAGTTCAACGGAAGCATAAACTGCAAGCTATAGCCTTTATGCAAGAAGAGAAGATGAGGTAATTTTATTAATGTCCAACAACTGACCATAAATAGTGACAAAAATAGAAGCATAAGTAGCACAGGTCTTTGACATTACAGTAATAATTCTAAAAGACTCGTACCTTTAGGCAGAAACGTGCAGATACATCTTGCTCAAAAACTCCCAATGCAATAACTGGAAGCGAAGTAAAAAATACATTGAAAAGCGACATGTACCAGTCATTATATGCTGCTTGTCCAGAAAATGAAGCATATGCTTCGAAATAAAATAAGGTAAAGCCAAAAGTAATGTTCTTGTAGAAAAAGTAACATATCTGCATATCAACATCCAGACAAACCATGAGTCTGTGATTCAAGCACATTAAGATGTATAATAAAAATGAAATAAAACTGATAGATTCAAAGGACTTGATTTAACTACCATAGTTGCTATCCGTCTGTAACACCAATGGCCATGTACAAGAAGCAATCGCTCGAGGAAACAGAACTGAGCTATGGCAAAATCACTTGCCATAACAGCCTGCAATTGCAAGTTTGCTAGTTTGATAAGAGGCTACAAAGAGAATGGTACCAAAATCGAAATAGGAAGGTTCATAAATAATTTAAACTAATTTATTTATATCCTTGACAGGAAAAGCAATGATACAAAAGATAGTATGCTTATGGACCTAACTTCACTTTAAAACAATTCAATCAAACCATAAAAATCGTTTTCAGGATAAGTAATTGCAGATAAAGAAATAACCTGCATGCCTTCAACACCACTGATACCAACTCCAATGTCTGCCTCCTGAAGCATGCCTACATCATTGGCCCCATCACCAATTGCCAATGTGGTTTTCCCTGTACCTTCCTTAACCAGCCGTGTAACCTGTACAGTTACCATCTTTCATAAGACTCTAACAAATAACATAAAAATTGGCACAAAGCCTGGCCGGCGAGAAAATCCACCAATTTTCATGCCAAAGTCCCGGTCACAAGACACGCTAATACACAAACAGCTATAGCTTAGTTGCTATACAATCATCTGAAAGATGCAGTTTATAGTGGTAAGCATAAATGACAAGATATGGATTTTTATTATCTGAAATGGCAAGTCTGTGATAGAAAAATCTTTGAAAACCTAATGAACCTGGTTCCAGAGTACACTTACAAGTGCTTTCTGTTTTGGGGAGACTCGGCAGCAAATAACTGATGCACAGCCAATAGCCACACTCAGAAACTTATCTTTAGTTTCTTCCTCCAATGCATATGCCAGTGACTTCCCATCAATAATCAGAGCAAACACATCATCATTGCCCCTTACTAAACTCACTTGCATTTGTCCCTCGCTAATTTGCTTTCGTACGCTTTCCCTGGAGACCTGAAAAAAATAATAAAGCAATGACATGTAAACTCGGAGTATAGATCCTTCGG
The DNA here is from genome assembly GCA_010110895.2 of Picea sitchensis. NCBI lineage: Eukaryota > Viridiplantae > Streptophyta > Pinopsida > Pinales > Pinaceae > Picea > Picea sitchensis. Next base: position 53,636 of record SNQJ01S0023484.1, on the reverse strand, counting down.
ATAAATTGAAGATATAGATATGTATTTCAAATTCTTGTGAAACAGTCATCAGATGAGACATTTACCTTTGAAATGGCTTCCTTGTCTCCTTGTGCCTCTACTACATTTATCTCAGGTGTATCCAATGTGATCAGTATTTGCTTCATTCCTTGTCTCAGAAAACTGCATGCAAATCTGCAGGGATAAAATCCATTCAAGGCAAATGAGTAGGGGAAAATGGTAACCATTTGATAGCCATAGAGGTAAATTAAAATTTAACTATAAACCATTTTTGAACACGTAGTATCAAATGCTTAAGACTATACCCAATATTAATGGCAGTTTCCAATTTATCTCCAGTCAAAACCCAGATCTTAATACCAGCCTGTGCTAGCTTGTCAATGCACTGAGGAACCTGCAAGTTATCAAAGAAATCACTTTAGTTCCTGTGAACAGATGAACGGAAAAAGCAATTCATCCAAAATAATACAACAAAGCATTGTCCGTTTCATGACTCATCAACTCATGACAGCAGCAATTGTGCCATAAAAAAGCAAGACATTTTTGATATTGTGACCCACCCCCTTCTGCAGTTTGTCCTCGACAGCAGTTGCACCAACAAGAATCAATTCCCTTTCAATTTTGTCTGTGACTGCATCCACTTTTGCATCCCGATCTGCACTTACAGTATTTAAAGCCTCCATAAATTCTTCATTCCAGACTTCGTACTCCTCTTCATCAAGCTCACGGTATGCAATTGCCAAGGTTCTTAATCCAGCATCAGCATATTTCATTATATGAGTTCTTGTGGCAGCCTCAAACTCTCTTCCATGCTTCCTTGACAATCTTTCTAAAATGACACTGCACAGAAATAAAATGAAATAGCCATTACAAAAGAATCCATATTACAAGCAGAACGATCATTGGCATTGACTTTAACAGAGTTGCCAACATATCGTTGGCCTGCAAGATTCCAATATTGATATAAAAGAGCCAGCACATGGGGAGGAAAAGGCCTAAAGTTAAAATTCTATGCTTGTCTTCAAGACACTTCATATACTTGAACTTTTTATACTTGCAGATATTTAGAAAATCTCTGTTTTTACATTTTTTTTATCATAAGATTTTGATAATGACAAATCCTTGTCTTTTCATGCATAAAGAGAAACAGTTTATGAAGGGTTGAGAACTAACCTGTCGGCACCCTTGCAAAATAGAAGCAACCGATCCTCCTCATTCCTTACTATTACGGACATTCTTTTTCGAGCACTATTAAACTCCAATACATTTAAGATTCTGTACTCACTGCATAACAAGAACTCTATCACATTAGGGGACATAAAATGGTTTAGAGCTTACAGCCTGCACAATAAGCCTATGCAGCATCAACTTGATATAACACCACAAATAAACAGCAAACATCCTTATGGGAAAAATTAATGTGTACAAACACCCACCTCTCTACCTTCTTGTCAGGGGTTGGACCTGGTTCATGCAGCATGACACTTGTCTGTGTACGTTTGAAAAATTCAAAGCCAAGCTCCCTTGCTGCTACAACAAAAGCTGCCTCATCTGGTGACTCAGCTTCGTAACTGATTTTACCAGTCTCTTCATCTTCTTCAGGGATTGCAGTTTGGCAAATGGCCAAAATACGGAAAAACATGCGAATAACATCTGCATGTGACTCATGCTGCCAATGTCCATTCATGAGACGTTCGTCTCTGAAATTGAAACCTTTAACATGAGGTTTCCTCTCCATTTCAGTGCCAACTTGATCATTTATATCATCGTCTTCCAAGGACAATTCCTGCAGCTCTACAGCATCTTTTCCTAGCCTTTTTGCCATTGCTCTTTCAACCTCCGTCATACCTTGACCATAGGCAGTACCTGCAATAGAGCACTTTAAGAACTCCATGGAATTGCAGGTCAATGTACCAGTTTTATCAGATAGGATAGTGTCAACTTGCCCAAGTTCTTCATTCAAATTGGATGTGCGGGCTTGCGCAGGCTTGTCTGTTTCTTCATAATACATTTGTCGGTCCTTACTAATAAACATGCTCTGCGAGACCTTCACAATTTCTATTGATACATAGAGAGAAATCGGGATGAGGTAACCATACAGGATAAGTGCTGTCACAAAGTGCAAGAATGCTGCTAAAGCTGATTTATTAGGATCAAAATAATCAGTTGCATCATCTGGTCTTAAGTACCACCAATCTGGCATGTCATCCTTAGTTTTGACACCAAAGGCTATTGAACCAACCAATGAAATCAAAACCAACATACTGAAGAGGAAATAAATAATTTTATCCATTTTCCGCTCAATCCCACTTCTCTTTGATGGTGGGTCGGTAGAGTTTTGCATCACTTTCGTATCATGCCCACTAAAAATTATCACACCATAGATATATTGCGTGTTGCGGAGTTTTGAGTCTCTAAGAAGAATCTGCTGTGATGACAGAGGATAGTTTTGAACTTCATATTCCATACTGCCAACAAATGTGTACAAGCTTGGGTTTGGATCCTCACATTTGACAATAGCCTTAAAGGACCGGAAACTTTCATTATTATGTAACTCCGTTGTCGCCTTCAATGCTTGCTTTAACTTTAAATTTGTCTCACCATCAAGGTTCATTGTTTCAACATAGCAAACACCATCGTCATAGCTTGATGACAATAACAAAAGGTCAGCTGGGAAGAACTCATCCTTCTCCACCCTCACTACATCTCCTACCGTCAATTTTTTCCACTCCGTTTCAACAAAGTTACCATCCTTGGCATGAACTTTGACATTTCGATTATTCACCTCCTTATCCTGCAAGATATAAAAATGTCTTGCTGATCAATAAATTGCATCATGAGACTGCAGTGTAAAAAGAAACTTAGCCTGGCTGCAAATATTGCATTGTTCCTAGGAAATGTGTGAAGGCACTTATTATGGCAACAAAGAGAAAATATACTGGAGAAATCTTTGAATTGCAAAGGTCAAATTGAATATTATACTGCTATTCAAACAGCCAGAAGCACATTATTATTGAAAGTTGAGGAATATGCCATGAACTCAAGAGCATCTGATAAACCCATGGCCACGTTATTTAAAAACACAATCTGTCTATGCAAAATGAGAACATAAGAAAAACATCACTACATTCTATATTGACCCACAAAACCAAAACGCTGTGTTATGCAGTATACTCTATCAAACATCAGAAGGGCAGCTTAATTTTGTGATCAACTAAATTTTACACTCACTGGCCCTTTAGTACCTATAAGTTTTATTCTGCAAACAATAAGAAGCTACATGCCACATTGTGTCATATGATATGTAAGAGCTATCGAGATCGATCATTTTTAATACATGGCCAGTTAAAAACTCGAGTGTGGACCTAGAGCAGTGTAATTTTTAATACATAAAACGCTGTGTTATGCAGTATACCCTATCAAACATAAGAAGGACAGCTTAATTTTATGATAAACTAAATTTTACACTCACTGGCCCTTTAGTACCTATAAGTCTTATTCGGCAAACAATAAGAAGCTACATGCCACATTTTGTCATATGATATGTAGGAGCTAGTTTAATTCGAGATAGATCATTTTTAATACATAGCCAGTTAAAACCTCGAGTGTAGACCTAGAACAGTATAATTTTTAGTACATAAAACGCTGTGTTATGCAGTATACTCTATCAAACATCGGAAGGGCAGCTTAATTTTATGATAAACTAAATTTTACACTCACTAGCCCTTTAGTACCTATAAGTTTTATTCTGCAAACAATAAGAATCTACATGCCACATTGTGTCATATGATATGTAGGAACTAGTTTAATTCGAGATAGATCATTTTTAATACATGTCCACATATAGAGCTTCTATTTCAGATTATATCTTTCAAAAACTGGATGTTTGTTTAATGAGGTCAGTTTACACTCTAACAAAGTGACTCTCATCTTAAGAACAGATAATGCAACTGTGTCTGTCAATTACCAAGTGGCAATTCGATTGTTTTCATGCGTAGCTTATGTACTGTTCTCCGTTGTATGTCCTGTCCTATCTGATATTCAACATTCTTTCTCTACCCTCATCAAAGTAACAGATACAACCATCAACGAGCTTGGTTTCAGTGCCTAGTCAGTAATTTCAAATCTGCCAGAGTCATTCCACTAAAAAATGCCAAATAGAGGAGAGCGCCGAAGCCATGTGTGGACCTCCCATGTCACGGTGAAACAATGGGTGCCTAACAAGCATGGATCTATGTGCTAGCCCTGAGTTTTGCCGGTTCAAAACAATTAATAAGAATGATGCACCCAGCAAGCAGAAGCTGGGCCTTTTATCAGCTTGGTAAAGATGGGGATACAATAATTCTCTCTCATTTACTTTCTCAATTTAGAGTCAGCGTCAAACAAAACATTTTCACAACTCAAGGACACCAACAAAAAAATGTATTCAACAGAGATGAGTTCAAATACCAACCTGCAAGAAGCGATTCCAGTCTTCGATTCCCTCCTTTACTATACTGACTCCAACAACAAACACCAGTGGTGCAATCAAACTTGAAGCGCTAAAAGGTGCCAAGGGAGTTAGAGACAAGGCCGCTGCGAAAAGAAAGTAGATATTTGCAACCCTTCTGAATTGCTCAAACAGAGCCTTTGGAAAGAAAGTCGGCAAATCATACTTGGTAGTGGACACATAGTTGGGCCTATACGGCTTCTCTAGGTGCTTCTCTGGCTCATTGCAATATACAACTCTGGAAAAACCAGGGCCTCCGATGGGCAAAGACTCCTCCGTCTGCAACGATGACCGACCGCATGAAAATGTATAGAGCTTGCTAAGGTGGATCCTTCTCTTCCCCCTATGATCAGGCATCTTGTCTGAACTCCTTTACAACCCCTCTTTCAATTTCGGATCTGTAATATTAAATATTACTCTACCATAAGATAAACTTGAGTCAGATTAGTTCAAATCCTATGATGAGTTGACCTACCAAATCTTTTGTATGTGGGAATGTGATAATAATTCCTTGCCAATTCAATCCGGGTTTGATTCTATTGAAGCTCTGTTTCTGCTATAGGGTTAGTAGAAAACTCGGCCAAAGAAGAGATTTATCTTAAAAATATTTTGTGGGTCTGCTTGCGCTGTAACTCTACCGACTCCTTCTTGGTCTACCTTGTTAATTAACTCGACTTATCCTACCTGGGGGTTCTGCAATTCCTTTGTGCTTTTATTGCAAACAAACTCCTGTTAAATGTCACCCACTTTGAGAAGGCTTGCTGATTATCTGGGTTGTTCCGCAAATAAACTGTTCATCGTATCAGGGCTGGCTCTGCATATACACACTGCGTATCCTTCCAGATAATATTGCATATCTTAGGGCATTTGTAGATGTTCCTACCGAAGCTGCCATTTGACTCGGTGGACAGCCACTTACGTGTGCAGGGATGAACGGAAATTTCTCCCTATCTTCAATAAACACGGCTAAAACTTATCAACGATTACAAATTCCTCGAGCCAAACAGAAAGTCTGCACTCTAGAAGGTCAACTGACTCCGCGGCCCTCCTGACTCACCATAGATAATGTTCTCCTACCACAAAAATCGTGTTTTTCATTTTCCTTTTCCTTTTTTCCCCGTTCTTTATTTTCTGTTTGCGACCTTCCCAGCTCGTTCCACATGGTCAACACAGAAACCAAGACTAGATTTAGATTTGCAGCAATTCCTTCCTTCCTCCTTCACTTGCACTTCTAGAAGAACCGAAACACCATTGACCGTCGCGATCTATTGTCATTCCCGTTTCAGAGACTAAAACGCCCGCCCACATGTCAAAATTCACATCCCAACAACCCACTACCATCCCAAACGAGATTATCGAGTAGGACGAATGATCTGAACGGAGGAGGAGGCGGCCAGAATCACTCGCAGTGAAATCTGGCATTTTTACTGAGGAAAAGCAAAGCAAAGCATCGCATCGGAAATTGAAGTGAAGGGCAGCAGGAATCAGATTTCCGCAGAGAGTACGAAGGGAACACATTCACTTCACTTAGCTTTTAGCTGGCCACATTTCCCGGGCAGTTTTTTTCGCCGGGAAATCGTTCCGGCATGCCGTGTATTTACTATTTTGATCGCCTTCTTAACTAGGTCAGAAGATGTTCAATAACTGGATCCAACGGCCTCTACAATTTCCAACATGTTTGGAACACATAATATTCCTTGCTTGGCGGGCGGCCACGGAATTTTATTCACCTCCACCTTTTTCTTTATTTATTTATGATATTACCCTACACTTTTGTCATGGCATCCACTTCCACTTGTAGTCGTGGCATTCACGTTCTCTGCCCTCGACGCTCAGAGTCCAAAGGATGACGACATACCCACTTTATACTGTAATCCATCTAATACCACACCAACCCACCCGTCGCAGAAAAAGACAAACACAGGTTTTTCCACACTACTCGTTAATGTCCCTTCAACTACTCTTCATGTAATCATGGTTGGCCTACTCTTAACTCAAGCTAATCACATTTTAGGTTAAGTTACCTTTGGTGATGTCGAGTCATGACAAGATGGGATCGACGATTTAAATATGTCTCTCTGCAAAAGCCATAAATAAAATTCCAAAGTACGAACTCCCAATTATTTATTAATGTTATAATACGTAATTGATGAGTTGTCATCGTTTACCCAAGTGACATAAAAGCAAGCCTACAACATTATTATAGGGAGATTAATACTTAGTGATGACGAAAGGATAATTATTGAATTGCATTTAATAACTAACTTTGAATACTCTTTTAACATTAACCAGCTTCAACATACTGGCCGCACCCACACCATAATAGACAAAATATTAATAATAATCAAAGTATGGTAAGACACGTAATTTCGTAGTGTTTATTGTCCCATTATCAACAAGGGCTGCAAGGGCTGCATGGCACCTTAGTTACTGCGAAATAGATTTGGAATTGGAGATGAATAATTATTGTTCAACATACTGCTCGCACCCACACCATAATAGACAAAATATTAATAATAATCAATGTAAGTATGGTAAGACACGTAATTTCGTAGTGTTTATTGTCTCGTTACCAACAAGGCAAGGGTTGCATGGCACCTTAGTCACTGCGAAATGGATTTGGAATTGGAGATAAATAATTATTGTTCAACATATTGGCCGCACCCACACCATAATAGACAAAATATTAATAATAATCAATGTAAGTATGGTAAGACACGTAATTTCGTAGTGTTTATTGTCCCATTACCAACAAGGGCTGCATGGCACCTTAGTTACTATGAAATAGATTTGGAATTGGAGATGAATAATTATTGGTCACATTCTTACTTTATTATAATTACCTATATTTATAGTTTGCAATGTTTTTTTACAAATTCTTTTTTGATAATTAATTTTTTTTATTTTTAGAATTTTTTTAAACCCTTAACTTTAAGGTTTTAAATATATGAATTAATTTAATACTTTTTATTAATTAAAATATAAACATTATTATATTAATTAATTTGATATATTTATTATTAATTTATATATAATTAAAACTATATATCATTATAGTAATTTAATTTCTACTTATTTTTACTTTTTAAGTATATGAATTAATTTAATACTTTTTATAAATAATTAATAAATATTATTTTACATGCTCACGGAAATTACATAATAATTAATTAATATATGAAGTTTATGGTGAGTAAATGCCACAATGACCCGACCCTTATGTCATGATTTTACACCACATATGTAGGCAAAGGCGAAGAAGACTACTTTGGTGCGGGCACGCGCCTCAATACTTGGTAAGGTACAAAGTAATTAATTGTGGAGTTAATGTTAAACATGGAAAAACGAGAAGGCAACTAGGCTTCAACCCAATCATAAATTATGCACTCAATATCCTTCTCAATAAATGCAGTCAACATTCTTGTCAAATTGGTAAATCCATTAATTGTGTAATTAATTTTATACATTGAATGACATGAAGCCTGCAATAACACATCAATGATATTAGCCAATGAAATTTTAGAAAAATATGTTTTTTTATTATTTAAAAAATATATATATTGATTTCATATGTTACACATTGGATGTAGCACACAAATTTAAAGTCAACAATAAATTAATATAGAGTCAAAGGCAAACTCATTGATATAGTCCCAAGCCTTTGGCATGGACTAATAAGGTTTGTTTAATATTATTGTTATATTTGAATAGGGTGAAAATGAGAGTGTCACGATTCATTCATTATGGTTTTTATAGGTTTCTTAGTGTTTATTGTCATATTACCAAAATTATGGTTTTTATAGGTTTCCTAGTGTTTATTGTCATATTACCAATCAGGTTTACAAAATGTGGGGCTGGTGCAGTTATTAAAAATGTCATTTCCTAGGAATTTACATATTGAAGATGAATTGTGGTAATGGTATTAATACAAAAAGGGAACTACTTGCTTTGTAGTGCATACTTTTTTTGCATGCTATAAAAAGATAAATAGGATACAGTTAGTTGGAGACTCAAAGATTATTATAGACTGGTTTACTAATGATAATAATCTTCAGGTGATCTCTCTTCAGCCTTGGATGTCAAGAATTTGAGCATTGAGCGGGAGATTTGTTCAGATAAAGGCTCAACATATATATAGGTTATATAATAAGGAAGTGAATGTGATGTCGAAAGAAGCTCTTCTCTTAGAACATGATGGAATATTTTATGCTGAAGAACATGATGGACACACTGGCAATTTTGAAAGAATTGAACTATGAAAACGGATAATATGTGATGGAAAATGGTAGCTTTTCAGCTTGTATTTCTGATCTCGAAACTTTACTACTAAGGGAAGATTGGCAGCTATATAAATGTGTTGATTTTATAATTTGTAAGTTAAGCAGTGAACAATTTTTTTGTAAAATTATAATTCAGGAAGTTGGCAAAGGAACAATTTTTGTAAAAGTTAGATAGACTGTCTCAAATGGCAAATTTATATGTTTTTTTGGAATAGAAATATTATATTGACTAATATAAGTTTTTCCTTTATTGAAAAAAGTTTTGTTTAATTTTACTATTGCTTTAATGCTGTGAAAATGAGAGTGTCAAGTTCATTATGGTTTTTTAATAAGTGGAAAGTCATTGAAGAGAATGCATTCTTACATGTTGTCACCTAAAAAAAACCCCTAGGTTATATTTGTTTTTTTCACAATTTCCTTTTAGTTAGCCCCCTCTCCTCTTGAATTTCCCTTGAAAATTTGTTAGTTTATCATTTAGGGGAGGGATCACGATATTCTGAACAAGTAGACATAATGCATTTTCCTTAAAAATGTGTTAGTTTATCATTTAGGAGAGGGATCATGATATTATGACAAGCCCACATAGTGCTCATATATGGCGAAGTTTTCCCTTCCTTTGAAGCTTTTCTAAAATTAATTTTTATATCTTTTGTCCATGGTTATGCCCATGAATGGCACTAATAACCCTGATCAAGTTTCCATATGAAATTTATGGAGGATCGGGAGGAGCGCATAAGCTATGCACAAAAGAAAATCAGTCATTGAAGTCAACCTCACAAAGGCAAAGTGACGATCCAAATCCATCCATAAGAATGAGTCTATTAATAGAGAGTCAAATGTTAAAATCCCCGAGAACAGTGAAGAGGAGGCCCAAAATACAAAGGTCCCACAAATAGCCAAAATTTCCCCCACGTGAAGAGATTAACTACTTAGGTGTGTTCACAATGATCAAGTTCATTGGAAAGTTCAAATATGTAAAACCACCATGAACGATCATGATTGCACCTGCTAGAATAAATCAAAGGTCCACAAAGCTCTATGGTGGTTGCATCAATAAAGGATCTAAAAAGTTAACGATATTGCTAATAGTTAAGGTTTCCCCCATTAGGATATGTCAAGGGTGAGATTCTCCCCACCGATCCTAGGGTTTTGTTGCCTCGTCTTGGATTTTTCGCTGTAACTTTTTTCCAGGGCATTTCAAACTACAAAATTTTGAGGATACTAAGGCAAGATAGTGAATAAAAAGTGGTAAAAATTTCAAGTTCTAATTCATTATAGTTTTTGAGATATCGTTCGTGGAGGTTAGGGTGTGTGACTAGTCCTGAAATTAGTCTTAAACGAGTAAGATTGAGTGTATCTCACTTTTCGATCCTTCGAGTTATGGGAGTGAGATTGAGTGTATGATCCAAGAAATGTTATAGGCAAGCATCATTCAACCTAGCCAAATTTCTTTCTCTTCACTAGTAGCGATGGTTACAAAGAAGGATGGTTCATGGCGTATGTGTTCAGATTATAGACAGTTTAACAAAATGACCATCAAAGATAAGTTTCATAATCTTGTCATTGATTAATTATTAGATGAATTGCATGGAGCAATTTTCTTTACTGAGTTAGATCTTCGTTTAGGATATCATCAAATCGGAATGAGGTAGGAAGACATTCCCAAAACAACCTTTAGAACACACGAAGATCATTATGAGTTTTTGGTTATGCCATTTGCACTTACTAATGAACCTTCAACATTTCAAAGCTTGATGAATTCTAAACCCTTCCTTAGAAAATTTGTGTTAGTATTTTTTGATGGCATACTAATCTAGAGAAAATATTGGGAAGAACATGTATAACATGTTGACAGAGTATTACAACTTTTGGAAGAGAAACAACTTTATGCAAAGCCTTCCAGTGTGCCTTTGGGGTTCTAGAAGTGGAATATTTGGGTCATATTTTATCTCATGAATGTGTAAACGTGGACCCTAACAAAGTTAAAGCTATGAGGGAATGGTCAATTCCCAAAACCTTGAAGAAACTTAGAGGATTCTTAGGATTCACAGATTATTACCACAAGTTTCTCAAGAACTATGGTCAAATAGTGGCACCTCTAACAACATTATTAAAGAAGGAAGCATTTTCTTGGACTCAAGAAGCAACCAAATCTTTTGAAAAACTTAAGGAGGCTATTTGTACACTCTTGTCCTAACCACACCTAACTTCACAAAAAATATCATTATGGGGTGTGATGTCTTATGTCATGGCATTGGTGTAGTTTTAATGCAAGAAGGAAGGTCCCTTGCCTTTGAAAGTAGCCAACTTAAAGGAAAAAACTTACTCAAACCCATTTATGAAAAAGAAATGTTGGTCATACTACATGCAGTTAAGAAATGACGTCCTTACCTAATAGGAAGACACTTCAAAGTAAAAACAGATCGTGATAGTTTGAAGTACTTGTTATAGCAACGATTATCTTCATAAGAGCAACAAAAATGGGTTACAAAGATGTTAGGTTATGAATTTGAAATTATCTACAAGAAAGGAAAACGTAATATTGTGGCAGATGCATTTTCAAGGAAAGAGGAAGAGACATAGAGTTCACTATGTGTTATTTATATTATGCATTATGAATGGGTGGAAGAAGCAAGGATAGAATGGAAGCAAGATCAAGAGGTATGCAAGATCATTCAACAACTATAAGAGGACCCCGATGCATTAGATAAATTGTATGGAATAATGATTTTCTATGGTATCATGATCACCTATATTTATGTAAGAATTCGCAACTCAAATAGAAGGTCCTTTTGGAATTGCACACTTCTCCTAAGGAGGACATTTAGCATTCTTGAAAACTTACCACGGGATCAAGAAGGATTTAAGACTTATGTTCAAATTTTGTGTTTGAATGTGTGGTCTACCATCAAAATAAAGGAGAGATAATCAAGATATCAGGTCTCCTACAACCATTAGATATACCAAGTCAATGTTGGGAAGAAGTTTCAATGGATTTTATTACAAGTTTACCCAAATCTAAAGGAAATATTGCCATCATGGTAGTAGTGGATCGATTAACAAAGCATGCCCATTTTTTCTCTATTTCTCATCCTTTTAAACCAAGTACAGTAGCTTCAACATTCATGGAAACGGTTCAAAAGCTACATGGAGTCCCCAAGATTATTGTAAGTAACAGAGATGCAATTTTCACTGGAAATGTTTGGACTTAATTATTTTCTTGTTTGCGTACTCAATTGGCTCACAACTCATCTTACCATCCTCAATCCGATGGGAAAAATAAGATTGTGAATAAATGTCTAGAAGGACATTTTCATTGCTTTGCATCTAATAAACAGACAGAATGGGTCAAGTGGTTTCCCTTGGTAGAATGGTTGTACAACACATCCTTCCATGCTTCATCAAAAACCTCCCCATTTCTAGCACTTTATGGATATCATCCTCCATCCATCTCATCGCCCTTGAAAGGGACTACAAAGGTTCGGGAAGTGGAGGACCACATAGGACACCAACAAGAGGTTTTCAAACTATTGAAGGAAAACTTAGTTGTGGCACAAAATAGAATGAAACAACAAGCAGATCAACATCATAGTGAAAGGGAATTTGAAGTGGGAAATTGGGTATTTTTTATGCTATAACCATATAAACAAATGTCCCTCAAGCAACAAAAGAAGGACAATAAATTAGCACCCAAATATTATGGCCCTTATAAGGTGTTACAAAGAATTGGAAGTATGGCTTACAAATTGGAGTTGCCTCCATCTTCACGTGTACATCCAGTATTTCATGTTTCTTTCTTAAAGAAGGTGATCGGTGACAAGATCCTAGTCCAAACTATTTTACCAAAGATTAATGAAGAAGGGAAAATCATACGAGAACTCGAAACAATACTTGAAACAAGGATTAAGCGGCTACAAAATCAAGTAATTATTGAGTACCTTGTCAAATGGAAGAACTTACCAATGGAAGAGGCAACATGGGATATGATTTATTCATGCAAAAACACTCGCAGTTAGTCAAGTGTTGAGGACAACACTTGTTTAAAGGGGAGGGGCATGTTAAGCCCTAGACAAAGCCCCATGTTAAGTATAAAACCCCTTATTAAGCCCTAGATATTGAATTATTACATTTCTAGTGTTATATTTGTATGTAGGCTAGAACCCTTCATTGTACCCTTTCATTATAATTATACCCTTTGTCTCATATATATATATATATATATATACCAAGGAGACCTAGTATTAGGGGCATATTATCTCATATTATACATTGAATATATTGTAAAAGGAGGTTTCCCCCTCGAAGTGGACTGTTATTCATTGACTTTTTATCATTCTCAAGGTGTTGGTACATAACACTTTACCATAAGGCTAGAGTGAAGAGTGATGAGTTGACATCCACCCAGAAGAATCAAAAGAAGAAAACATGTATTTGCTATGGAAAGATTGGACATGTGGAGAAAAATTGTTGGAAGAAGGGCTCTGACTTAAAGAGAAGGTTAAGTAGCTTGAAGGAGACATGTCGGTTGTGCGTCGACTGACCGAAAATTTTACCTTCCAAGTTGAAACTTCTCAAGCGTTTCTTACTCACACCTTGAAGAAAGAGTGGGTAGTCGATTATGGTGCGCTCATCATATGGCCAAATGTGCTAATTCACTATTATCCTTCCTGGATAAAGCTTGTTGAGAGAATGATTTATGTAGCTGATGATTTTTCCCTTGATATTTCCAGTCATGGTGATGTTCCCTATCAACATGGTAGAATTGTTGATGTCCATCATGTGCCTAATCTGAGTGCAAATCTATTGTCAGTTTCCTAACTAACACAGACTAGTAAGATTGTTGAGTTTTAGTTGAATCTGTTCTTTGTTAAGGATCTAAAGAACGATAGGTCGATTGCCACCGAAGGGTTTCTCGGCTCAAAGGATGGACTGTATAATTTATGTGACTTACCTCGACTAGATCCTGGATCAACTACTCTCATTTCCTAGATCGACGAATGGAGAAGAATTTTGCATGAATGACTTGGACACCTAGATTTTTTAAGTCTAAAGTTGATGACCACACAGAACATGGTTGTTGGATTACCCAAAGTTCTTCCATCTGATGCAGTCTGTAGAGGATGTGTGTTGGGAAAGCATCATCAGCCACCCTTCGACTCTAGAAAAGCATGGCGTGCACAATACCCACTGGAACTTCTTCACATTGATCTTTGTTGTATTAATTAGTAGGTGTGAAGTGCATCTTAACCTTTATCGACAATCTCTCTAGATTTACTTGGATCTATTTCTTGAAGAATAAGAGTCACATCTTTGAAAATTTCAAAGAATTTAGGGCATCGGTTGAAAATCAATGTGGTCGACCTATTAAGTGTTTGAGATCTGATAATGGCAGAGAGTATGTGAATCGATTGTTTGAAGAATATCTTACTCAATCAGATATTTCTTGGCAAAGATATGTTCCTCATACTCCTTAATATAACGACATAAGAGAAAGAAAGAATCAGACTTTGGTCGAAATGGCCCGATGCCTTTTACAAGCCAAAGATTCGTTGACTAAGTTTTGGGTTGAAGTTGTTTACTATGTCAACTATCTCATGAATCGTATTCTAACTAGAGTTTCCAGTTCTATGACTCCAGTCAAGAGATGGTGTGGAAATACCTCAGTCAACCACCTCAGAATATTTGGATGTATTGTGTGGGCCCAAATTGAGGATTATTGTAGGAATAAATTAGATGCAAAGAGTCATGCTTGCATCATGATGAGCTACTTCGGAGAATCCAAAGCATATCGACTGTTTGACCCTGTCAAACGACAAATCATTATCAGGAGAAATGTATTTTTTGATGAGAAGTCTTCAGGCATTAGATTGTTGAATAATTCTTATGGTTTGTTACAAGATGATCCTTTTGATATTATTACAAACATTGGATCATATGTTCCCTTTTTTAGCATCTCGACCGGGCAGTCGAACTCTGTCCCCAAGTTGACTGAACAATTGATCTTTGTTTCTGGGTCAGCTAGTCCTCGGTTTGTTCTGATTGAAACTGTTACTTCTCCTTATCGAATTTTTGAAGTAAATGTATGTTCTCCATCTCCATGTCTCCATTAGTGGGGTGCTAAGATGATTTAAGTTGTTGGACATGATGTTGGCGATATCTCTCCAGACCGACAAAATCATAGTCAAAAGCAGCAGGCTAGTGCTGCTTTGATGAATCATGTTCTTGAGACTTGTGATCGTGTCTCTTATGCAGATGTGCAAGGACAACCTAAATGGGAGCAAGCTATGGAATATGATATGAATTCTCTTTTAAAGAATCACACCTAGGATTTAGTTCCTCAACCTCAAGGGAATAACATTGTGAAATTTCAATGGGTTTATAAGACCAAATTTACCTCTGAAGGTGTTGTTGAGTGTCATAAATCTTGTTTCATCACGAAAGGGTTTTATCATCAAGAAGGCATCGACCACACTAAGACATGTTCCCCTATTTCAAAGATGATTTATGATCAATTGACTCTTTCCCTTGTTGCTCACTTCGAATGGCAGATCCGCCAGATGGATGTTAAAAGTGTTTTTCTTCATGACAATTTACCTGACGAAATATTTATGGAACATCCCCCTAGTTTTGTGACATATTCCAATCTTTTTTTTCAACTAGTATGCTAAGATTGACTGCTTCTTTCTCAATCTTGGATTCCAACGTTGTGAATCCAATCACAATATTTATGTATTACATGATAAACGTGATACCTTGATTGTAGTTGTATATGTTGATGATTTGGTCATAACTGGAAATAATCTTTATTTTATTCTTAGATTGAAGAGACAAATTGTTGACACCTTTGATATGATAGATCTTGGTCTTCTCTATTACTTTCTTGGTCTTCAAGTTTTACCTCTATTTGATGGTTTGTTCCTCTCTCAATATAAATATGTATTGGACCTATTAAACCATTTTAAGATGGCCAAATGTAAGTCATGTGCTACCGCTTTTCAGTCAAGGATTAAATTGACCAGAGATTGTTAGTCACCCAAAGTCAATGCCACTCTTTATCGACAATTGGTCAGTATCCTTATTTATCTAACTCACAGTCGACCTGATATTTCCTTTTTTTGTTAGTGTGGTTTCTCGATTTATGCAGGATCAACACATCAATCATTGGAAAGTTGCACAACAAATTGTTTGTTACATCAAGGGTACCTCGCATCTTGGTATCAAGTATTATCGCTATTCAAACTCGCTAGTTAGCTTCAATGACTCCGACTAGGCCGGCAACAGTGATCATCGAAAGTCCACTTCTGGCTATGTGTTTCACTTTAGCATTGGACCCCTGGTTTCGTCGTGCAAGAAACGAAAGTTAATCTCTCTGTCGACTACAAAATTTGAGTATTGTGGCATCATTAATACAAGTACAGAGGTAATTTGGATTCACCAACTCTTGTGTGAGCTTGGGTTTCCTATTCAGGACTCAACTACTCTTTATTGTGACAATCAAAGTGCAATTTAGGTTGTTGATAATCTTTTTGCACATAGTAAGATGAAGCATGTTGAACTTCATGCTCACTATTTGAGACAATTGGTTCAATAGAATGTTTTCACTCTTGTCTATTGCAAAAGTGATGATCATATTGTTGATATATTTACAAAACCATTGTACGAAGCTAATTTTGTTATGTTATGCAATATGCTCATGCTTCAGACAACTGTAATTATGGGGCAGTGTCCTACTGGCGTAATTTCATCTCCTAAACGGATCTAGATTATTTTGATAACGAAATGAAAGCGAATATATAACAACGAAATATACAGAGATATTGCAATAAACACATAGGTACATGCAAAAATTTTATTAATGAGAGAAATGTATAAAAACTGTAAAATTACAGAGTGAATGACTCGCTAGAATGGTTGCATCTTATCTATGAGAAGAGATGTGATGGCTACGCTCATTCGCCAGAAGATGATGATGTTTACAATGAGGCTTTAGAGGCATTTTTAACATAAATAAAATCCAAAAACCTAACCTCGGAAGGTGAAACACCAAAAGGTTTGCGGGCCCAGATGGGGGTAGTTGATACATCAACTTCCCAAGGGCGTAACTTTTGCATACGATCTCTATTTGGGGTGCATGATAGCTCGTTGGAAAGGTATATCTGGGAATTACACATTTTGTTGTCACACTTTGGATAAAACCTACAGTGTGACTGTGGCGGGCCCAAAAAATGTTGTTTAGGGCCTTAAAATGACCCCAAAAGTTTAGGACCCGAAAACATGTAGAAAAGATGCCAAGGTGGAAACCCCTGTTTTGAGCTAGCGGAATAAGTGGGTGGCCACCGATTTCCACCTGGATCATTCTTCCCTCCTCAGGAAGAAATGGTATCCATTGCATTAAGTTCCAAGGGAATTTTTTGTTGAATCTGAACCTTGATGAGTTGCTTTCCTTACTGAAGAAGTTGTCTTGCTTAGCTTGGTGAAGGTTGTTATGAACCTGTTGTTGGTGGGGTTGGATCCATTTAACCAATCTAGTTGCATGATTTTCCTAAGTATGGGTGGACTCTGTTGGTGAAGATGCAACATGAAGAACATGAAGAGATTTATTATAACTTGGTTTGTCTGGGCAATGTGGAGGCACCCCAGTAGGTGCAGTAGGAATATCTTGGTGCTCTTTTACAATCTTATTGATCTGTTTCTACTGGATAGAAGGGTCTTGGGTCGAGGATGAAGTGGTTGAAATTTTCTTCTCTTTTGACCATATTGTGAAGAGGCTAAACTTTGTGGTATGGGAAATTACTTTGCGGCACTGTTTTGTTGGGACAATAGTCAAAACTATCTCTGGTATCTTGTAGAGTTGACCCCCCAGAGTAATAATGATGCTACGAGGTTGAGACTCATAAACAACATTACGCTTCCACATATATGGCTGGCCTAAAATAACATCACATACTTCCAATGGGGTAACATCACACAATACATCATCCTTGAAGGGTTTGATGTCGTAGGACAGACGACACTGTTGGATGACACAAAGTTCTTGACCTTGGCGAAGCCATCCGATGTTGTATGGTTTTGGGTGTGTTGTTGTCAGAAAATCCAACTTTTTGACGACCTCTATTGAGATGAGGTTATTCTGGCTTTCGCTATCAACAATAAAATGCAGCGGGGTACCCTTCACCCACATTTCTGAATGGAAGAGGAACTCCTTCTCCTCAGGATCCTCTAGTTATTCTGGATGGATTGTTGCAGTCGTGACAATAGCAGTGGGTTCTACATCAATGATATGTCTCCTTTTATTATTGTTTGAATCAGAGTTTGATTCAGGGCTCGGCTCTATTTCTTTGAGCTCAACCACCAATGACTATTTTGAGCAACATTCATCGGTGTTGTGCCAAGGGCTTTTGTTGAAATTTCACCACTTCCCAGTATCCTTTTCCGTCTTCCTGTTACCCTTCTTTTCTCGTGGCTTGGACTGGTGGTCTTGAGGTTGGTTGTTCTACAAGTTAGGGTTGTATTTACCATACTTTGGTTGTTGCAGATTTGCAGACTAGAACTCTTGCTTGTTCTGTTTCTTAAATTTATGCTCGATTTTGACAACATATTGATAAGCGGCTCCCAGTGATGAAATGTCCAGAAATTCCATTTCAGTTTGGATGTACCTGAGCCATGCGGTATTTTAGAACTAGATGTTTGGAGTCTTTGATACCTAGCCTGGTGTGCAAGGTATGGAATGCATTTGTGAACTCCGACATTGTTTGGCCCCTCTCTTGATACAACGTGGTCCATCTCATGTAATATTCATCATAGTCTCCCACAGGATAATATTTCTCCTTAACCGTATCCATAAAAAATCCCAAGTAGAGTATGATTCAAGAAGAAAACCCTGATCGAATTAGGATACTCAAGAACCTGACAGAGGAGATGAATGTAAGCCGCTCATCGGAGGGAAGACCAATCGCAGTCGTCAAATCGACTTCACTATCCACTGGAGTTAACAGATCAAACACCAGTCGTTCGATTAGATCGATGGTCAGGGATCGTTGTAGAGCGCAAAGGTGAAATTAACGGACATGCTAGTTCACGGCTTGCAATCAACCAACATCGTCGATCTCGTTGGGGTGGTAGATCAATGACCAAGATTAGACAAAGTTGGGAGAACACTTTCTAGATTGCGGAGATTGGGCCCCACAATCTTTGTGAACCGTCGATCTGTGAACAAAGATTGATGGTTGGGAATCAACCAATGTCGTTGATCTCGTCGGGGTGGAGAATCAATGACCACGATTAAAGAGTCGGGTGAGCACTTTTCATATTGCGGAGATTGAACTCTTCGATAAAGAGCGAGCATATTGGGATTCTGCAATCGATGTGAACCGTCGATCTGTGAACGATCGGTGGGAGAACCTGCAAGGAACCCACAAGTTAATGTCATGTAAAACTTGTATTGTGATTGGGTTATGTGGTTGAATTTATCACATCGAAGCTCTGTATCAACCTAAATTCTCGGTCAAACACTTATGTTTTGGAAGTATTATTATCTGGAAATCGTGTGGTTTAAAATCGATCGAGGGCTAAGATCGACGACCTGCGATCATTGTGGAGATTGCATATGCACACAGGTTAACATCGACACCTGTACCCATAATTTAAATTCAATATAGCGTTGTTTTGAGTTTGTGATCCTATCATAGATCAGATGGCCCGTATTCATTGCAGAGATCAGAAGGATAATTAAACCGCGAGCTAGTTGAGGTTTCGTAATCCCTTGCAGTCGTTGGATCTGGGGGAAGATGAATCTACACCGTTGATTTGTAGGCAAGGGGTTTAGCCAGGATCATAGCGCCTGGACACAGGAGATGAAAGGATAGCGCCTGAAAAGAATAGAGCCGAGGTCACAACTCTCAGTTGCATGGAGAGAAAACAGAGTTCTTTCGGGCTAGTCAAGGAAGATAGAGTTTAGCACTTTGCATTAGACTGTGGTCGCGGGGAATAGTTATATGGGAATAAAGGTGCTCATAGTTAGCACATTGCATGGAATTGCTTCGAGGAAATGCATGTTTGCATGAGAGGAAGACAATGAACCCTCCATTGAGGAAGGAGGACCTTCCAAAAATTTTACTTACATTGTATGGATGTCAAAGGAAAGAAAATTTGGGTGACCATGAGTGTGGGCACCTTGGTTACTAACGAGGAAAGAATGCTTGGCTGCATTCAAGAGAAACTTATAGTTTCATATGTGTCGAATTTGGATCGTGAATAACCTGTAGAAGGAAGCATAGTCCGAATGCAATAATGAACAAGAATGAATAAGCGACATGGTGAAGAGCTTGGCTAAGCTCCAACACACCATGGAAGAGTTCTTGACATAAAGTGTGGAAAACTTGAAATCAATGCAAGGGTGCATTGGGTATGAATGTGGCCACGAATGTTGGCACATTCATTAAAGTCAATTGATACCTGAATTACATTTTGAAAGGTTTGGTAGGATGAAATGATGCATAGGTAAGGGATGATTTTTTTTCTTTTTCCTCCCATGTTTATATAGATGTGGTGCAATTCTTAGAATGCACAAGTTAAGAAAGGTTGTGATGACATTTTAAATGTGGTGAGAATATATATATATATATATATACATGAGAAACTAACAGTTTGTTTGGATGTGTAAAGGATGACTTGCAGGAAGAAAGAGTCTTAGATATGACAATGTTGTAAGCCCATAAGGAAGACTGATTTCCTGTTGAGCTAAACTTCTATAGGGAGGAAAGTCCTATGCATGTGAATCTGGTTCCGTGCAAAACATATCTAAAAATAAACGAGGAAATTGGAAAAATCCGTGGGTGACAGATTTGCAATAAAATTCTGAAATTTAGAATGGCGATGATGTCTCATTAATTCTGCATGCATGTGATATAGGTGAGAATAAAGGATCTGTTCAGAAAGGACAGATGAAGGCTATCCATTTGAAAAGCACGAAGGAGGCCACTGCTGAGCCATGAGAACCTCGTGGTAAGCCATGATCACCTGGAATATGTTGTGTTGAGGTAACACAAGCCGGAGGGATGCCTCGACAGAGAAATTCTGAGGGATGCCTCGACTATAAAGCTCGATAAAGTATCTGGGATTCTTCCTGTGCAAGAAAACCTTGGCAAGGCAAGATGGATCACCCGAGGAACTGTATAACAGAGAAGGGGATGCTTGATCCTGGGCCTGGGCCTGGAGTGTGAGTGACCGCAAGGAAGAGGAGACTCTGATAGTTCTTGTAAATGGTTGAATTGGATCATGCACACAATGGGTATGTCAAGGAAAAATAGTGAGCCTCGATAATAAGACAACTATGTGGATACAAATCCACAAACTGCGCAGATAAGTATTGTGCTAGATTATGAATTTTTCCTAGACATTTTATGCAACAGTAAAATGTTTTTGCATGAGACTATGATTAATGTGCTTGTTGTCCAAGAATTATTGAAGGAAGGTGATGAAGATTAAGAGTCTGAAAAGGGACATGACCGAGAAACAAGGTCAAGACTTCTGAAGTGGGTGAATGAGAAAGGCATGACAAGTGTTACTGAGAAAGAACACCGAGGATGATGTTCCTTTTAAGGGGGAGGGGATTGTAACACCCATGTTTCCCCCAACTTGTAATTAATCATTAAATAGGATTACCATGATGTGGCATGGGAACAATGTAAATGTATTATTGTTTAATTGCCAATAACTGACTGTGGGGGTGAAGCCTTGAAAGTACTAGCCATGATATCACTAGAGGAAAGAATGTGAAAACGATAAGAGAATAGTTAATAAGAAAAGGACCGGTGGTTGAACCTTCAACCACCCCCATGAATGGAAACATGGTTTAGCCGCAGAAGGTCATCCCGAACTACCACAGGGTCCGGCAGACCCGGACTGACCCGGGTTTCCTTTAGACAGGAGGGAACAGGATAGGAGGGATGTGCATGTAAGGCACTCAAGAGGATATGAAGAGAAGAGTGGAGAATGTGAGGAACACTCTAGCAGAGAACGAGCCGAAGGACACGAGCTTGGTGCTGAGGAAGCATCTGATAAACCTTGTCGAGGCCATGATAGAGAGAGAAACATCTGAGAGTATGCAAAAAACGGGACTTGAGTAGAAGGTCGCAAGCTTGATGATGAGGAAGCACCTGATAAATCTCGCGGAAGATGTGAAAGAGAAAGGATCGTTGAGAATTGGCATAAATTCCCTGGTGATATCATGGCTTGGAATAGGGGTGGCCAAAGCACTAAGATTGAATTCCTCCGAGCCTATGGTTGGGTGGAAAGGCAAACACCCACAGTCATTTAGTTGCCTACAACCTGTAATAGATAAGTATTCTCATATCCTGTGTATTTAAGCGGTAACTGTGAACTAAAGTTGTATATCCTATGAATGTTGCAAGAATGCATATGTTTTCTCAATGGTTATGTTGTATCCCTTTAATCCTACCTAATTATGTATTTAAGAAAATAAGGAATTGTCTGGCTTGTACACATAAATGCCTGAGCCCCTTGGTGGCTCAAGTTAAAATAAATGAATTGTGAATTTGTTGACCTTTGGCATATCCTCACGTGTGCATGCCGACACTCCCAGTCATTCTGAAGGAAGGAGTCTGTTAAGCTCGAGAGAGGTGGTGCATGTATACATAGAGTCTCTACGAAGCGGGCAGAGACCGAGAACCCCCTTAAGTTCTAGAGTTGATAAATGAGTGCAAGGGGTGCGCAGAATATTTCTCTAAGTGTTAATTTAAGGAGAAATAATGAAAAATACCTAAGTACTTAAAGAGCTGACAAGGGTCAGGAAGGATAGCGAGATTCAAGCCCCGAAAGTAGAGATCCTTTCGTTTGGAAGATGAATGGATGAGATTAGTTCGGGAGGAGCCGAAGTTCTTCACGATCCTTGGATCTGGAGAAGGAACGCAGGAATTAACCCTTAGAGCCCTTCGGACTTCGCGGGTCTGGCGAATTGAGCATATTCGCTGTACAGGAGGTGAATCCCCTAAAGTCCTAAAGTCCTGAACTTAATCTAGGCCATAGATATGAGGATGCCCGAGAACTATCCCGACCGTCAGATTTACAATATAGTCAGCTCGATGTTGACCACTTCGGGAGGACAAAGGTTTGGTAACACCAAAACTCCCGAAGTTAATGTGGACCGTGGATCTAAGGATCCTTCTGTAAAAATTTCAGACCCCAACCCAGTTTCAGTCTCGCTGATTTTTCAGCCAAAGTTAAATGCCAAACCTAGTTTCAGCACTGTTTCAACATATGTTCCAACACTGTTTCAACATATGTTCCAGCATTGTTTCAACATATGTTTCAACACTGTTTCAGCATATGTTCCGGCACTGTTTTAGCATATGTTTCAGCATTGTTTCAGCATATGTTTCAGCATTGTTTCAGCATATGCTCCAGCACTATTTCAACATATGTTTCAGCATTGTTTCAGCACTAGTTACAACACTGTTTCAACATATGTTCCAACACTGTTTCAGCATATGTTTCAACACTGTTTCAGCATATACAAACTTAACAGAAAATAAACTTCAGAACTGAAACATGAGGATTCTGAACATCGTTTTCAACGCAGAAATAAAATATCAACAGTATGCAAAACTCAGAAAATATAGACACAAAGATTTTTGGTCTAACTTCGACCCTGGAAAAACCCACAAGGGGAAAACTAGTGAGAGAGGGCTTTTTATTATTTATGAGCTTCTGAGAAATTTCTTTTACAACATATTCATCTTCAGAAATTTACACAAACTTATCTGGACATTCCTGTAGCTTTGCTCCTCGATTTATGAACCAAAAATCCGTACAACTGTACGATTGTCCCAGCAATTAATGTTGTATGGACTATCTCGAAATTCGTGCCAAAACTCTGCTAAGACTATATGGAAAACCCAACATGAACATCTCCTTGTAAACCGTGTTGTACGACCCTCAAAATTCATGCCAAACTGTACGGAAATACACTCAGAAATTTATTATAGCGGTTACCTCGATTTATGTGTCAATAAATGATGTACGACAGCCTTGGAATGTGTGCCAATACTCTCAGAAATTGCAGCTGTTGTCCTCCTCAATTTGTGTGCACATTAAATGTTGTACGACCTCCACAAATCCGTATGATATGGCCTGTTCTTCCTTGATGTTTGCTGACTTGAAATTTGTACTTCTCTTTGCCTTGGGATGCGTTCTCTCCTTCAGCAAATGTTGTCTCTTTTCTTCAGCTCGACCTCTCTCTTGCTCTCTCTTGTACTTCTCAATGATACACTTCTCAATGCTGCCGTCCACAACATGCTTTAGCTTGTAGAGCCACTTGGAAGTCACCACTGACTTCCCCTCAGGTCTAGGAACAACTTCCCA
>SNQJ01S0023483.1:111519-134074 GCA_010110895.2 Picea sitchensis | reverse complement strand
AATCCAAATTTCAGGACAAATACGATGATTCAATTCAAAATCCAAATCTCAGGGAAAATATGATGATTCAATTCAGAATCCAAATCTCATGGAAAATATTTCGTAACAAAAATTAAAATAGCAATACCACAAAAGACCTTTAAAACAAAAGGACTATATGCATTGTAAGGAGGAAAAAATCTCTTTGCATTGGCAGGAGCAAGATACAAAATCTCCATTGGTATTATCACTTAAAAGACGACAATGCAACTTGCAAAATTCAAAACCTTATTCCATAGTTTTACACTCCATTTCCTTGTCTATTGACCAAGGATTTTATTCAAAGTTTTCTTGCACACAGGTTGATTTGTTATGTCGAGTCTCACAATGATTGCGTCGCTAGGACCAGACAATTCATAAAATGAATTGTTTTCGTGGTGGGATTTTGATTTTTTATGCATTCGGTGCCATTTTGCATCAGCTTAACCAACAAGACTTTAGTTCAGGAATTCTATAGACGCAAATGTTTCTAATTCCACAATTGCAGTGGATTAATGCAGTAGATAGATGATTCCAACTCCAAGCCAGTGGGTCAAATCCTTTAAGACAATTTTTTGTAGATATGAGGCTCCTTCATTGTGCAAGAACAAATAACTAGGGCCCAGATGTCACTTGGAGCCAAAGTATTGACGGGGATTGTTATTGTTATTACATAGGCATACATATAGTATATGTGTAGCAATAATGCTTGTATAATAGGCACACAAATCCCAGAGGTCAAGGGATCGAAACCCATTAACTTGTAAGGTATGTAATCTTTGAAAAATGAGAGGTTGTTCGAGAGTACCCAACACTGATTGCAGCCAGAGAAGGCCTTTCTGTAAAGCATTAAACGACGCATCCCAACATAAGAGGGATCCATTCTGCCATTGGAGGGCTCCAACAACCCTGCAAAGAATTCATCCTTGCGTTCCAAATCCTCTTCATCGCCATGATTTTGCAAATTCTTGGGACCATTTTGGGGTCTGTCCCTAATGGGGTCTTTCACCTGCTCTTCCATGCTTACATATTCATTCTGATATGTCCTGTAATTAATTATTACAGTGAGCAGCTTCGACTTAGTCTCTTGCACTGGATGAGAATGGTGTCTACGTCTGTCTTCTTTTGCACTTGATGACATTGTCAACAGAGGGTTGGGCTGAGAAGCCTTGAAATACCCTTTCTTTTTCAAACTATTTGAATGCTCCACATTATTTCTTCTCAAATATGACCCAAATTCAATTCCTGGTCAATTATGTATAAAAGTATATAAAAGGTGCAACAGCTTCATCGAATTCCATTGCATTTATATTGGGGGTGTTAGAACTTCAAATATTTAGTTCATCGAACATAAATTCGTACTGTCTGCTTGAAAACTCTCAAATATTGATCTGGGTGTGGGAAAATCGACATCATTATCTATTAGTTTGTGTAGGTTGCAACAGAAATCTATATTTGAGTTAAGTCGAGTAATGGCGGAGCCTGAGACATTTGGCCTGAGATCGAAAAAATTGAAGTGAATGCCGCATATATTTTCACAGGTGTTGGAACTGCCCTTCGCCTCCGATTTCCCCATCAACTGTGAGGAGACGGACACCGCCTTCAGATTAGTGATCGAAGATCTTGTTGAACTCCCATTTTATCACTCACCATACACCTCTTTTGGCCATTTACCCCCTACCTAGGCATTGAAATCCAACTTATTTCCTCCTATTATTACCTTTTTGCTTGCCTAAAGATCTTGATTATAACATGAGGTAAAAGTTGTTTATTTTGATCATTTCTGATGTTCTTGATAAATTAATTAAGATATTTTAGCTATAGTTTACCAATGATAAAAAGACACTTACCTTTTCAATGCAACAGTTGTTCCCACACTATTCCCGGTGTTTCAGTACCTGCGCAGGCATTCTGGTCCCGAGATTGTGGCTTCTCCTAGTTCCACACACCCAGGATGGAGTTAGCGACATAGGTATTGTTCTTGTTGTTAATGTGATGGGTGTTGACCATTTCCCTTGTGCCCAACATTCTTCGATTACTCGAAATCGATCCATGAGCAAATCTTCCAGCGCAACACTAGATCGGGGTCTATACGTCACACAAGAACGATATCTAAGATGGTTAGAATGATTTCCTAAGATGGAGGAAATTGTGGTTAGTAAGATATTCTAGTTTTGTTAAGTCATTTTTGGCCCTAAGTTCATGAGAATAGGGGAAAGCAATGTAATTTGATATACTCAGAACTTGATATATATAGTGGGATTCTCTCTGTGTAAAGGATTGATCTGTAGATACTCTTTGTTGAAGATAATAAAAGACTGTGTTACTCATATCTTGTTTTGATATATTGTGATGGATGTACTATGAGTAAAGAGGGATTTATGTTTGATATCAATTAGAGTTTTTGATTTATTTATGTTCATAAGCCTGTGAGTTACTGATCGCTTTTGCTCACTACTTGGGAAGGCATGGGCCCACCTCCCTTGGTAAGTTGAGTTATCTGTATATTACTCGCTCTCTACATTGTTGTAGTTGTGTTCTTGAGTGCAATGGTGTGGAAAAATCTTTAGATCATAGGTTTTACTCGAGTTTTATGTGTTCTTTACCCATTGGGGATTTCTCATAAGCTGTAAATTAGATTGCCCTTGGTACGATGGAAAATCTTTCATATGGACAGATAGATTGTGAATGAATGATTACATGCTTGCATATATCTCTTTTTATATATACACTTTAAGGTTCCATGCATTCCAGTATTTATTGGCAGTTTACTTAATCATGAACACCTAATCTAAATGTTTCACACATTTGATGAATAAGTTAAGTGCTCACTCGATTCACTAGATAAACTAGACCAAGATCTTGAACTCATCTAGTGTGTGTGCGACAACCTGAGGTTATAATGAGATAGATACAGGATTGACTCTGGATTAATGAAGATTGGTTTATTGAGTAAATTCTAAAGATCTGGAATGAGATGTGTGATCACACTAAAACTTCCATAACTTACATCTGCTCAAGAGGAAATACTCCATCGCTTATTTTAAAGAAGGATTAATATTAAGAAAATATAGAAGCTTTGTGATGACCTGGTTACATCTCAATAAGCTTTAAATACTCTTTTATTGTTGAAAGAATGGATTGTATCTGCAGAGGAAATGGTTACTATCTTTGGACTCTGTGGTATTAAGGGCATAAGTTATTAATGAGATTTTGTCTTTGGGGATTTGAGTTATTTGCTTGCTAAGTGTGGTGTGACCTCTAGAGGTATTGTAGCAACAGAGAAAAGACATTTCAGGGGACAAGAGCTTAGTTTAATAGAAGTGCATGTTGTATGTTTACAATCGAGTATTAGCTTTAAATAGAGTGTAAACTGTGTGTTCATATTCCTTGTTGATAGTTGTAAGTTTTTATAGAGTATTGTTATTTTGTTGCTTCATCCACTAATTGAAGTGTCAAGCTTTGTGGAAAGACTCTTTCAGAGTCATTCCCCTGCACATTGAGTTACGGTGTGTGGGTAAGAATGCAGTAGCACCTTGTAGTTTGTCCTGCTTGTTGTGAAGTAAGCCTCTTAGGTTAAGAATAGGATTAGTCATTAAGAATTATTCTCAAGCTGATTAGTCTCATGGTAGGTCAGTAACATGATTACATAGGGACTTGAATGGATTCATATGGTTGAATCATATAGACATCTGATTGGGAAATTGTTATTTTGTTTTCATTTTATTTCTCATTGATAAATAGATGATTATTTTGTATGCACATAATAGAATTTAAGTAGTTGGTTTCTTAGCTGGTTGTTGAGTATCAGTATCAAGTAAGGGTTGCTTGGTTTGAGTTTATGCTTGATATATAGGTTACTTAATTCTCTTGCTCCTGGAAAGACAAGCTAGGATATACTTCTGTCATTTGCATGCACATACTGTGTTTGCATGCACAATCGAACTATGAAACAAAACTAACTTCTTATAGTTTTGTTTCATAGTTCGATTGTTTTCTTTGAGTGTTTTGTGCTTTTTCCAGAATGGTGGCAGAAAGACAATAAGACGGAAGGTAAGAACCTACGCTGCCACTATTGTGAGTCCTTCCAAACCCTATATGGCATATGGTTAAGTCATGGCTAGGCTTAGGGATAGCAAGGGTAGATTTTTAAAAACTGATTTTCCAAAATATTTATTTGGTAGCAATAAAACCCCTCCTATTAACCTGGCTGAAAGATACGCGGGAAGCTCACAGAGGGAAGGTTCTACATCAAAGGTGGCCACCCCGCAATCTGAACAAACAGTGGAAAAGGTCCAAGGAGAAGAGGGAGAGTCCCGGGACCAACCAGCTGAAGGGCCACGGGTTGTTAGGCCAGTTTCGAACATTGATCCAACATTAGAGCAGACTGTCAACCTAGAGCATATATATCAATTGCTTAAAATCCCCCACAACGTGGTCATTTCACAAGTGGGAACTTCTGTGGTGGGATGAAATCGAGGATTGCAAGTAGGAGACAACTTTACCCTTCATCAAAATCCAGTAGTTGAACCACCATTATCACCAAGCCTGGAGGAATTTAGTATATTTGGCCACATGGCAAATGAAGAAGAAAGAAATAGGGAACCAGAAGGAGAATCCACTTTCGGATTCCCTATACTTGATTTAATGCCAAATGTAAACATGAAAAATATTCCCCCGTCGGTCCTTCCAAATTTCAGAGGTATGGTTACAGAGGATCCATACGCTTTTCTTTTTGAGTTTAACATTCTCTGTAGAAGCTATAATTATGTTGATGATGGACAAAAATTAAAATTGTTTCCAACAACCTTAAAAGACTCCGCTCTAAGATGGTTCATGGGACTTGAATATTATTCTATTCGATCTTGGGAAGACATGAAAAGTACCTTCCTTAAAAAAATTCAAGACTATTGTAGGACCAGAGACTCCCACAATGACATCTTTAAGATGCAACAATTAGAGGAGGAGAGTCTTGAAGACTACGTAGAAAGGTTTCTCTATAATCTTCAGAAGACCAAACAAAGTACTTTAAATAATGATACCATCAGGACTATCTTCCTTAAAGGGATACAAGAAGAATACATTGATGTGCTAAATCTAATGGGTGAAGGTGATATCTCTCAATTTCCATTTGCTGCCATATGTGATTTATGCAGGAGATATTCTAGGACTCGAGCAAAATCTGGTAAGGGAGTAAGGGATGTTTTGCCAAAAGTAACAAGATTTGCTATGGGAGGTGGAGTATCAAGGATAGAATTAGGAAATTTATTGGAAAATTTTAAAACAGAAATTCTCAGTACTCTTAGTTCTCAGCTAGATATATATCAAGTTAAGAAAAAGCAAGAAGAAGAGAAAGTTGTTGTGTATATCTTTTGTCCCCGTTGTTGAAAGAAACATGCATATAAAGAATGCACATTGGATAATGTGCAGGTTTGTGCAATATGTGCGGAGGATCATGAGATAGAGAATTGCCCCTCGCTACCCGGACTTAAAGCTATATATAAAGAAAATAGGGAGGTGGCAGAACCTTCTTTTCAAGTTGCATTAAACAAACCATGGCAGCCAAGAGCCTAAGGTATGTCCCAAGATCATTTTTCATCATATTTTGCACCCTATAATGCTTATCAACAACAGTGGAATGCCCAAATTCCATGGCAAAACACTTGGCCACAACAACAAACTCAAACTCAGCCTTGGCAGCAAAGTTGGAGAGGTAACCCTCACGGGAGTATGCCTCGACAACAGTTCCCAATGCCTTATCCTAACTACTCACAATACCCCCCACCCATGTCATCATTGTATCCACCTACTCAAACAACAGTCCCACAATTACCACAGTTGGTTGCAAACCAAAGACCTCCCAGACCAACACAAATGCCTGCACAACCGGTACCAAATCCAAACAATAGAGTTGCACAACCTGCCTTCAATGCTGAGATGTAGCCCTTCCCAACTTACCTAATCACTCCTATGCCCCTTCAAAATATACATCTGAGATCAGGGAAAGTCGTGAAACCAAGAGATTCCACGGTTGTCATTGAAGAAGAAGAAGAAACCCTTGAACAACTAACAAATGACAATCAACCTAGGAACATAGTTACTCCCTCCACTTAGACACAAACATATACTACTCCTACAGAGCAGTCGCAAACACCTAAACTTCCACCTTATCCAGAAAGGTTGGCCATAGAAAAGCCAATAGTCCTCCCTGAATTCGACTTGGAATCTGAGCTACGGAATGTTTGTGTCAAAATACCCCTACTGCAAACTATAAAGGATATTCCCATTTACGCAAAAACTGTCAAGGAGTTATGCATTAAGAAACCTGGAAGGAAATGAAAAGAACCCCCCACTATTCATGTAGCAGGCCAACTAGTCGAGCTAATGTGTGGGAAACCATTGGTGAAAAAGTATGGAGACCCTGGAAATCCCATAGTCACCATTTCCATCAATGATGTCCCCATAGGAAATACTTTAATTGATTTGGGGGTTGCAATAAATATCATGACCGTATTGACCATGGAAACATTGCAATTGGACACTCTTCAGACCACGCCTACGGTACTCGAACTTGCTAATAGATCTAGGATTAAGCCTGTCAGGGTTCTCAATGATATTTTGGTAACTCTAAATTCTTGGGATCTTGGGAGTGTTCCGTGGATATTCTAGTTATCCAACCAAAAACCAACATGGTAGGCCACCCTATCATCCTTGGGAGACCATGGTTGGCCACATCTGATGCTTTCATTGGATGTAGGTCCGAGGAGATGACCATACCAAATGGTATAGCTATGAAGAAACTCACCTTATACCCACCCACCAAACCAGCACTACAAGATTATTGGCAAGTGTTTGAATCTTGTGAAAATACAAAAAATGAACCTCTTGAAGACAAGGAAATAGAATCTTCCAAAGATGCAGAAATTGAATCTCTGGAAATTGTGGAAAGTAGAGATCATAGAAAAACATAAATTTTACACCCCCNCCACCCTATCATCCTTGGGAGACCATGGTTGGCCACATCTGATGCTTTCATTGGATGTAGGTCCGAGGAGATGACCATAACAAATGGTATAGCTATGAAGAAACTCACCTTATACCCACCCACCAAACCAGCACTACAAGATTCTTGGCAAGTGTTTGAATCTTGTGAAAATACAAAAAATGAACCTCTTGAAGACAAGGAAATAGAATCTTCCAAAGATGCAGAAATTGAATCTCTGGAAATTGTGGAAAGTAGAGATCATAGAAAAACATAAATTTTACACCCCCTTGTAACCCTCGAACAAGTAGGGGGATTGAAATCCAATCAAAAGACGATTTTCTAAACTTATTTATTTCTATTGTGGATTGTACTCAGTTTCCAGAAGTAACCCAAACTTATAATCATATTTTTCACAAAGATTTTCAGGAAAATTTTGATCCAACAGGAACTACATCTTTCCTTATGTCATCCATCAACGAGACCATAGATCCCTACTGCATAACTGTTGAAATCATCCCAGGAAAAACTTTGAATATCAGTGCTGACCTTGATTCTGAGCAGCAAAAACAATTAATCAGCCTATTACAAAAGCACTCTGGTGCATTTTCTTGGGATTATAAGGACATGTCTGGCATTCATCCAAATACATGTACACATAATATTTACCTTCAAGAGAATGCTAGACATGTTAGGCAGCCACAATGTCGTATGAATCCTACCGTAAATGATACAGTGAAAGAGGAATTACAAAAGTTGCTAGATGTTAACTTTATATATCCTATATTTGATAGAAAGTGGGTTTCTCCACTTGTAGTAGTGCCTAAGAAGGAAAGCAAATGGAGAATATGTGTTGACTATCGTGAGCTTAATAAAGCAACATTGAAAGATTATTTTCCACTGCCTTTCATTCATCAGGTACTGGATACTTTAGCAGGTAAAAAGTAGTTTTCCTTTTTGGACGGTTTTAGTGGATACAATCAAATACAGATTGCACCAGAGGATCAGGAGAAAACTACCTTTACATGTCCCTGGGGGACATTTGCCTATAGAGTTTTGTTGTTTGGGCTGTGCAATGCCCCTGCCACATTCCAAAGAGTGGTATTGGGGATCTTTGTTGACTTGATTCATGAGTGTGTTGAGATCTATATGGATGATTTTTCTGTCTATGGTGACTCTTTTGCCAAAGCACTTCATAACCTAGAAAAAGTGTTGATTAGGTATAGGGAATCTAACGTTGCCTTGAGTCATAAAAAATGTAAAATGATATCACAACAGGGCATTGTTCTTGGACATCATGTTTCTTCTTCATGCATCAAAGTGGACCGGACAAAGATTAAGGTCGTCATGGACTTTCTTGCACCCCATTCACCAAAAGAGGTAAGAATTTTTTTGGGTCATGCTGCCTACTATAGAAGATTCATTGGAAATTTTACAAAGATCGTTGCACCTATATACAAATTGTTAGCCAAAGATACTAAATTTTTGTGGGATGCTCAGTGTCAAGTTTCTTTTGAAATATTAAAGGAAAAGTTGTCCACAGCACCAGTTCTGAGGGGACCAGATTGGACCCATCCATTCCATATTTGTATCGATGCTTCAGACACTGCTCTTGGGGCTGTCCTAGGACATAAACATGATCAGTTATCTTACACCATCAACTACAGTAGTAAAAACTTATCACCAGTCGAGTTTAACTAAACTGTCACAGAAAAATAATTCCTAGTTGTCGTGCATGCTATTAATAAATTTAGACATTATATCATGGGCTATGAAACTTTTATTCACACTGACCATTCTTCCATTAAGTTTTTAATGAATAAACCCATTACAAATGGTAGGATCACTAGGTGGTTGTTATTGTTGATGGAATTTAATTTTACCATAGTAGATAGGCCTCGTAAATAAAACTTGGTTGCAAACATTCTCTCTTGGATCCATAATAGTGATGAAAATACTCTTATTGACGATAGTTTTCCTGACGAACATTTGTTTGTTGTTTCCACTAACATTTTGTGGTTTGAAGACATAGATAATTATTTGGCCACAGGAAAGTTACCTCAACATCTCTCCCCAAGAGAAAGGAAACAAATTATCAAGAACAGTGCAACTTATTCATGGATCGGGGGAGATCTCTTTCGTACCAGGCCTGACATGATTATCAGAATATGCACATGAGAAGATCAAACATATGATATCTTGAGAGCCTGCCATGATATTCCCTATGGAGGCCACTTCGCAGATAAAATGACTGCTTACAAAGTGCTTCATCAAGGATACTATTGGCCAACATTGTTCAAAGACACCAAAAAGTATGTGAGGAGATGTGACAGCTGTCAGAGAAAGGGTAAGCCAGTGCAAGCAGACGAGATGCCCTTACAAACCCAAGTGCCATTCTAACCTTTCGAAAGATGGGCCTTGGATTTTGTGGTGCCAATCTCTCCTTCATCATGGAAAAAAAGGTACATTTTAGTTTGCACTGATTATGTAACCAATTGGGTAGAAGAAAAATCCTTCGTTATGCTAGTGAACAGTCTATTATAGATTTTATTTATGAAGACATTTTTACTCACTTTGGCATTCCAAGGGAAATTGTGACAGATAACGGGACACAATTTACATCTAATTCGATGCAAGCGCTTACTCAACAATACCAGATAAAGCACTATAAATCTTCTCCATATCACCCGCAAGCAAATGGGCAGGTGGAGTCTACAAACAAGGTACTAGAAGCAATCGTAACTAAGGCAGTCCAACAACATCACAAAGACTGGGCAGATAGGGTTTTGGAAGCAGTATGGGCCTACAGAACCACATGGAGAAATATTACAAGCTTTACTCCATATGAGTTGGTGTATGGAAAACATGTTCTTCTGCCTATTGAGCTTCAAGTGAAAACCTTTAGGATAGCTGCACAACTGGGCATAGATCTATTAGAGGCAGAAAAGTAGAGAATAGCCCAGCTCAGTGAGCTGGATGAAATTAGGCAAGATGCAGTCCAACACATTGTTTCGGTACAAGAATAGAGAGCTCTATGGCATGATAAATTCATCAAGAAGAAAGTTTTCAAGCCTGGTGACCGGGCCCTCCTTTTTTATTCTCGGTTTAAGAACTTCAGGGGAAAACTTACTACAATATGGTTGGGGCCTTACGAGATTGAGACTGTCTTCGACAATAGATC
The DNA here is from genome assembly GCA_010110895.2 of Picea sitchensis. Classification (NCBI taxonomy): domain Eukaryota; kingdom Viridiplantae; phylum Streptophyta; class Pinopsida; order Pinales; family Pinaceae; genus Picea; species Picea sitchensis. The sequence continues at coordinate 123,893 of SNQJ01S0023483.1, read as the reverse complement.
AGTTAGGCTAACAACAATTGACGATCGACAACATTCTTTTGTSGTCAATGGCCATCGGCTGAGGTTRTATCATCGGCCAACGTCCAAGGATAATTTTGTACAAGATATTTTGCAGCAGTCAGAAATGGAGGTAGTGGGCAGGGGGTCTCCTTTCCCCTCTTCCACCTTTGACTGGATCTTTTCTTTTAGCTTTCTGAATCTATGTACATAAGAAAAATAAAAATAAAAATGGAAAAAAAATAAAATTAAAATAAAATTAAAAATAAATAAATAAAATAAAATAAAATACAAAAATATATATACATATATATGCAATGAAAAAATAAAAAAACTATAATCTAGCCATGAAAATCAGTTTACTGGCGTGGTTAGATAAGGGCCTGTCTGAAAACCAGCTTGCTAGCGGATGAGCCAAAAATAAATTTTCTTGTCCACAATTGTCAGGCCTTACTATATGTTCTTCGAATCATTTCGTTTGTTCTCGAGTCAGATGATGAGGGGTGCATTAAGACTCTCCTTCTGACAGTTTTCCTCCATCGACATCAACACATCATCTGGGGGATAAAGTCAGAGATTTGAATGGTACCTAGTGACTTACATACATTAATGGTGGGTTCTCTCGCTGACAACAGTGGGGATTCATTAATGCCTCTTATTTTCTAGATCTTGCAGGACATTCGACATCAGCACATTAATTCATGCCCAACAAGTTGTACGAGTGGAACCTTGACTCTCATCGTCAACAAAGATGGCAGTCTTGCATTGGTTAACAGTTTTTATCAATGGATGGTAATCCAATGACTTCCACCTATGTTCGATGACAATATGTATTTCACATGGATGGATTTGTTCCAGAAGTTCAGGTCGTGGTGAAGACAACTTAGTTATGATTTGGATGACAGTTTGTGACAGTCAGTGGGAATAAAAAAGAAGTTGGTTACAAGGCAGCTGCAACAATTCAGATGGTTTCAAAAAGAGGAGGTTGTCTGCCTTCTCAGTAGGTTTCTACTAAAAGGCGAGACTTGCTTCTCGATACAGAGTTTGGGACATGATCTAAATCCAGATATCCATCCCCCTTGTTTCTTCACTTCCGCTGCAATTATTTCCATCATCATCACAATAACAGTTTGGCATCAACAATTCTATTCCTTGCTTAGTTTTTTATTTTAAATTTCAGTATTTCCAATAAGTTCATAATCCCTTAAGTTTCAAATATTTTTTGAACCAGTTTTGAGTTAATTTAGTATAAGATACCTTTTAGCACTATATTTGTAAATCACAGGGCGAAGTAATGGCATGATTAAGAGCATCAGAAAAAAAAAACGGTGCTCAACAACATTCCCGCACCTATACAGAAATGACAATACAGGTACTGGAATACTATGACCATATTTTAAAGAGACTCTTGCATGAGGCAGAGTATGATTCCCTCCTTCAGTCGTGAGTATCAATAGCATGAACGTGGCACTAGCACCAACATCATCATCATTGTTTCTGGTATCTACAAGAATTTTGCATCTACAATAAAAATGCGTAATGAATTTTTGAGGTAAGATTGCTTTAATATTTTGCTTGGTTTGCTAGGAACAAAGCATATCGTTTTAACAACTTCTCATGTTAATCTGACCCATACTCATTACTCAGCCTTCAACGTTGGGACATTCACGTATTATGAGGTCACCAACACCATAATTCCTTTGTGTAGCACGATAACTGGCCACCCCTATATTCCTGTCGTGCAATTTATACCCCTATTCGCCCACATCATCCGAGATTTTATCCACTTATACGTATTATTGCTTGTTGCACGGATGATGAATTAGTGCAACAAGCTTACACTTATGCAAATATCCACTTTCTCCATGAACTTTAGTAATTGGACTTCTCATAAGGTAAATTGAGAACGTTTGAATGATTCTCATTACATTGCATAAATTTGAATTATCATTCCTGTACTGAGTCACCTCACCATCATTACCATGAATCAAATTCATATCACCCTATCGCAAAGATAAATGGTGCACCACGACGTTTCCAGATACAGATACGGTCATTTATGTGATCGCCATTGTTCTGTAGCGAGCCTATGCTAAAATTGCCACCCTGGTAGCAATTACCTGCATTCACAAGACCACACCCTCTTCGTTACTCTGAGTATCCTTAACTATCTCGTCCCTCTGAGTATTCCTCAATTCAGCTTCAGTGAAACCCTCATCCAAATCTATAATTCAGCGTGGTGGTAGATCACCACAAACCCATCTCTCGGGCGAGCGCTCGAAGTTGTGCCTCAGTATCATAAATGCAAGAAATTGTTTAAGGAGGCAGGCTGACATCTATTTTTCACCAAGTTTCGGGGGTTTAATGATCAGGTTTATCTTCAGTTCACGCAGAGCTTCAATGGACGATTGGCCAGGGTTGCATATTTGGAAGTAGAGGTTATAGAGGAAACTATAGCCAACATCACAGGCCTCCCCAGGACTAGAGAATATTGGTTCAAGAAATTGACGCTGGGCACGGAAGTTTGCAACCAGTTTCTGAAGGCACAATACCAAAACACGCGCTGGGCAAAGGGAGTTCCAAGGGCATACATCATGGACGAGTGGCAAGCACCATTGGAAATTTTACAGAGGTACTTAACTTGTGACGGAAGGTATGCCCTCACATAACAATATCATGTTCGAATTCTGCTTCATTTTGAATCAAAGGAACTGATAAATTTCCCATACTATCTGTACAAAAGTTTAGAAAAAATGGCTAAGATGGTAAAGAGGAATAATCAAAACCCTCAAAATAGCCTTTACCATCATGGGTTAGTTAAACTGTTGGTGGAAACTGATCTCTGCAAACGGAATAGGAGATGGGATCAGTTCCTGCGCGAGAATGCATTTATCGATCAAATTCCTATGGTAGTGGAAGAGGGGCCGARCACTTTGGGAAAATGACAAAGAAGGGAAAAGATCCATGTGGCCACGAAAGAGGGGCCAAGCACTTTGGGAAAATGATGGAGAAGGGAAAAGATCTATGTGGCAACGAAAGAGGGGCTGAGTGACTTGGGAAAGCGACAGACGAAAGAAAAGGTACTTGTGTTGGTGGAAAAGAAATCAAACATTCTGAGTAAACAAAAGGGAAAGAAAACAATACCCGTGGAGGGGGGAGGAGGATTGAGAGAAGAGGATCAGTGACAAAAAAAGGAAAGACTCGAGACTGGCAAATCAAAGAAGAAGACTACGATGGTTAAGCCACCGATTGAGGTTCCTTCACTTCGTAGGATCACGCGTCATATGGCAAAGCAAGAAGCCCCGAAAATTGTTGGACCAACCCCCGTGTACCCATAGACTGCAACACATGAGGACCCAATCCCTGTTGATGGTGATGGTGAGGATACCTTGCCCATTTCGAAGCTCTTCAAAATTGTTAAGCGCCCAAATCCTGTGGAACAATATCAACCATGTACAGAATTTGAAGGCCCTAATGAGTCACAGATAAATAATTCTATTGAGCTAAATGAGCTAGTAGAGCCACAGGCACAATTGTTCACCCCCACAGGAGAAGGAGGATGTAATGATGAAAGATTGAAGGATATGCATCAAACTGGGAAAAAGAAACTACAGCCTGGAACTCCAAAGACTCCCATCATAATTATTCTTGGACCTTATAAGAAATGAGTAGAGGATTGTGAGGGTTCAAATATTTCAATAGATGAATATGTTAGTGAAAATCCCTTGGAAAAGAAGCTCAGGAAAAGAAACAGAAAAGTCAAAAAGTTGGAGCAGGAAGTCATGGAGTTTTTTGTTCTAAATAGGTGCATTGAAAGAGAAAATCGCGAGTTAAAGGGCTAGAGTAAGAAGTTTCAGGAAGAGATTGAGAAACTTCAATCTGAAACCAAGAAGATCAATAAGCAGATGCATGAGATACTTCAACCAGAACAACCAAGGAGGAGTGACAGGTTGGATAAGAAGAACTCCGGCCTCAACATCCTGATAAATGTTGCAAGACTCTCTTAAGATTGATGAGATGGTGTATTTCAATTTTGAATAGTTTTTGGGATATCTTTGCATGAGGACATGCAAATAATCAGGTGTGGGGGTAATGTTGAGCTCCCAATTTTTCACTCACCATACACCTCTTTTGGCCATTTACCCCCTACCTAGGCATTGAAATTCAACTTATTGCCTCATATTATTACCTTTTTGCTTGCCTAAAGATCCTGATTATAACATGAGGTAAAAGTTGTTTATTTCAATAATTTATGAAGTTATTGATAGATTAATTAGGATCTTTTAGCTATAGTTTACCAATGATAAAAAGACACTTACCTTTACAATGCAACAACTGTTCCCGCACTATTCCTAGCATTTTAGTACCTGCGCAAGCATTTCGGTACCCGAGATTGTGGCTTCTCCTAGTTGTGCGCACCCAGGATGGAGTTACTGACATGGGTATTGTTCTTATGGTTAATGTGATGGATATTGACCATTTCCCCAGTGCCCAACATTCTTCTATTACACGGAATCGATCCATGAGCAAATCTTCCAACGCAACACTAAATCGGGGTCTGAACTCAGAACATGAATGATATCTAAGATGGTTAGAACGATTTCCTAAGATAGAGGAAATCATGGTTAGTAAGATCTTCTAGTTTTGTTAAGTCATTTTTGGCCCTGAGTTCACGAGAACAGGGGAAAGCAATGTAATCTGATATACTTAGAACTTGATATATATAGGGGGATTCACTCTATGTAAAGGATTGATTTGTACATACTCTTTGTTGAAGATAATAAAAGACTTTGTTACTCATCTCTTGTTTTGATATATTGTGATGGGTGTACTGTGAGTAAAGAGGGATTTATGTTTGATATCAATTAGAGTTTTTTATTTATTTATGTTCATAAGCCTGTGAGTTACTGAATCGCTTTTTCTCACTACTTGGGAAGGCATGGGCCCACCTCCCCTGGTAAGTTGAGTTATCTATATATTAATTGCTACTGTAGTTATGTTCTTGAGTGGAATGGTGTGGAGAAATCTTTAGATTATAAGTTTTACTCGAGTTTTGTGTGTTCTTTACCCATTAGGGATTTCTCATAAGCTGTAAATCAGATTGCCCTTGGTACGATGGAAAATCCTTCATATGGATAGATAGATTGTGAGTGAATGATTACATGCTTGCATATATCTTTTTTTTTATATACACTTGAGGGTTGCATGCGTTCCAGTAAATATTGGCAGTTTACTTAATCATGAATGCCTAATCTAAATGTTTCGCAGATTTGATGAATAAGTTAAGCACTCACCTGATTCACTGGATAAACCAGACCAAGATCTTGAACTCATCTACTGTGTGTACGACAACCTGAGGTTATAATGAGATAGATACAGGATTGACTTTGAATTAATGAAGACTGATTTATTGAGTAAATTCTAAAGATCTGGAATGAGATGTGTGATCACACTGAAACTTCCATAACTTACATTTGCTCAAGAGGAAATACTTCAACGCTTATTTTAAAGAAGGATTAATATTAAGAAAATATAGAAGCTTCATGATGACCTGGTTACATCTCAATAAGTTTTAAATACTCTTTTATTGTTGAAAGAATGGATTGTATCTGTAGAGGAATTAGTCACTATCTTTGGACTCTGTGGTATTAAGGGCATAAGTTATTAATGAGATTTTGTCTTTGGGGATTTGAGTTATTTGCTTGCTATGTGTGGTGTGGCCTCTAGAGGTATTCTAGCAACAGAAAAATGGCATTTTAGGGGACAAGAGATTAGTTTAATAGAAGTGCATGTTGTGTGTTTACATTCGAGTATTAGCTTTAAATAGAGTGTAAAATGTGTGTTCACATTCCTTGTTGATAGTTGTAAGTTTTTATAGAGTATTGTTATTTTGTTGCTTCCTACACTAATTGAAGTGTCAATCTTTGTGGGAAGACTCTTTCAGAGTCATTCCCCTGCATATTGAGTTATTGTGTGTGGTAAGAATGCAGTAGCACCTTGTAGTATGTCCTGCTTGTTGTGAAGTAAGCCTCTTAGGTTAAGAATAGGATTAGTCATTAAGAATTATTCTCAAGCTTATTAGTCTCATGGTAGGTTAGTAACATGATGACACGGGGACTTGAATGGATCTATTTGGTTGACTGATACAGACATCTGCTTGGGAAATTGTTATTTTGTTTTCATTTTATTTCTCATTGATAAATAGATGATTACTTTTTATGCACATAATAGAATTTAAGTAGTTGGTTTCTTAGTTGGTTGTTGTTGATTGGTTTGAGTTTATGCTTGATTAATATGATACTTAATTCTCTTGCTCCTGGAAAGACAAGCTAGGATATACTTCTGTCATTTGCCTGCACATACTGTGTTTACATTTCATCAGTTTGCGAACCTGGATGACATTTATGTGGGACTTTAAATAGCCCAATAAAATAGCCCAATAGATCCGGAAATAACAATCGATGGTACGGTGAAAGTGGAAGTAGTGAGAAAATTCCAATTCAATTACTTAAACGACAAGTAATGAATAGGGAGTCGATAGTACTTGGAAAAAACTGGCAAATCCATTAATTATGTAATCAATTTTATACATTGAATGACGTGAAGCCTATAATAACACATCAAAGATATTAGCCAATTAAATTTTAGAAAAATATGTTTTTTTTTATTTAAAAAGATACATATATTGATTTCCTATGTTACACATTGGATATAGCACACAAATTTGAAGTCAACAATAAACTAATACAGATTCAAAGGGCAAACTCATTGCTATAGTCTCAGGCCTTCGGCAGGGACTGATAAGGAAAACTTGGATGAGAGAAAACCAAACAAATTTCATCCTAACAAATGAAAAGTTAGATGATAAGAAAGCTAAAAACAATACATCCATGCTACAATGCATGTTTATGGACGTGAGTATACAAGTCTTATCAAACATATGATAGTACAACCATGCTACAATGAATGAATGTTTGTGGAAGTGAATATTGTTGGGTTGTGACAACACATACACGTGTTGTTATATTCATTTGGAGGTCTCTCAAGCGTTTGGCTTTTCAGATGCCTAAAAACACTTGAGATCTCTGCTCGTTAAATGTAGAAGCTTGTGAGGAGATTCTTGAGACTTGTAAAAACATTTCTCCATATAATATTCATGTTTGCCTCTATTTGTGTGTTGTGTGTTATTATATTCTTTCTTCTATGTTCATTAATTTAGTTTGCAGGCTGGAAGTCTAACAAATGGTATCAGAGTATATGGTTGTGTTCATCCGCGCGAAGGAGATTTTGTTGTCAAAACCAGATTCTTGATGGTATTTATTGTCTTGTGTTTTTGTGGTCAGGGGCTTATCAGTGGAAACAATGTATGAAACACAGCCTCAGGAGGTGTTGATATCATCGCAGGATTTGATCTCAGTACGTACTGACCAAGATGATCCAAGCTCTGGATTGTCAAGCGGATTGGAGTAAATTAGCAAGACGAGCACTGTGAAGTACTCGCAAGGGGGGGGGGATACGGGTAGTGGCTGCAAGAGATGGGGAGGAAATAAATTTCTCATTCGATTGATGATGGAGGGAGATAGTTCATCGGTGTTGTTGCGGCGAGTGGAGGAGCTTGTGAACGTCGTGTGGTTTCTTGTGCGACGCTTCGATGAACCCCACAAACCAGAATGGGAACTCGTGGCTTGGAAACAGATAGAAGATATTAGGGATCGAGGTTCACTATGCCATCCAGAAAAAAGACACGTAGGTGGCCATGGAGGTCCTGGTGGTGATGAATGAGTTGCACCGGTAGAGGGAAATGAATAGATCCACAACCATTACAATTTGTGGATGAGCCGCACATCAATGATTTTTTAGGAATCGATCCACAACTCAGTAGCAACATGTTTTTTCAACCATGCTTAGAGGTTCCATAGGTTACATCGCACCCAAATTTTACATACAACCAAAAGGTTTTAGTAAAAGGTGATGTTTACAGTTATGGAGTGATGTTAATGATGTTCAAGTTCAATTTTGTTGGTTGAATGGGTGGGTGGTTTTTGTATCTAAAGAGATTTCTGCAAGGTATTGAGAAAGATCATGGATGATGCCACCAAATCATTTTTTTGTTCTATACTCATGTTTGGTCTTGGTGGTGGGATATTTGTTGTCTCGGTGCTTGAGGTTGGAGATGTTGTATTTGAGGTGCTTTAGGTGACACACATCTATGTGCATATGTAGGGCACGGTAATGTCTTAGGCGCCACTGGACGCAACAACGGTAGAAATGGAGATGGTGATGATCTCGAGATGAAGCTCAGAGAGTGTGAGGAGGACATTTTGCATAGTTGGTAACTCTGATGTGAGGAAGAGAACCTTTTTTCCAACTGCAATGGAAAGGTGGAGGTATGAATGCAAAGTTCGAGGTGGAGTTGACACCTTATTATATGTAAATGGGCATACGACTCTAAGACCTGGTTAGACATGCGTACACCAGGTTTTAAATGTCATCGGTAGAGTGTAGACAACCTAGGTGATAGGAGGAGCATGCGGTATTCCCGAATACCCTGTCTTTGAGGGAAGTTTGGCTGGTTTTGGTAATGGAGGGAAGTTAGGTCAAGTTTCGTGGTTTTTGGGCACATGTTTCTGGTAGCTCGTTGGTTTTAGATCCCATGTATTGCCTGTAATGAAGCATTGAAATTAGATTGGAGGTGAGAGGTGAAGGCTCACTTGGTTGGCTTGGCCGGATTCGGTCAAGGAAGTGCATCTTTATTCGTTATGGTGATGGAGTTAAAGGATGTAGATTGTGGGATCCTACTACCCACAAATCATCATTAGAAGAGATGTGTACATAGAATAATCATGAGTTTTTTAAGATCGCAAAAGGAGATTTATTTGCAAACTCAGGAAGTCATTGTATGGCCAGAAGCACGAGCAGACAATGGTACAAGATGTTTGATTCCTTCACGATGAGACAAATTTACAAGAAGTGAGTATAACCATTGTGTTTATGGTATATTCATTATCTTGGTTATATATGTTATGCTTGTAGCAAGCACAAGCATGGTTGAGATCAACAGGTTGGCTCAGTTGGCGAGGAAATTTGATATGAAGGATCTAGGAGCAACTAAAACAAATCTTGGTCATGGAAATACACAGAGGCGGGAAAGATGATAATCTTTGGTTGTCACAACATAAGTATGTGGAGAAGATACTCAAGAAATTCGGTATAAATAATGTGAAACCGATAAATATCCCTTTGGATTTCCATTGTAAGATTTCTTCATGTTTATGTCCTCAATAATGGAAAAGAAAAGGGTTATATGTATCGTGTATCGTATGCTAGTAGGAAGGTTGATGTTTGTGATGGGAATGTTCAAGTATTTCACATGCAGTTGGTGTTGTCCGTGGACATGTGAAAACCCATGTAAAGAGCATGGAAATGGGTGCTTCAATATCTGAGAAGCACGAGTATCACCTACAATGGTTGCAACACATGGGCTTCACCTTGTTGACCAATATCTTATCACATTAATTTATACAGGTTTTTTTTTAATTGTGAAAAATAGAGTTAATATATTGTAGGTATTGAGGGGGAATGTGGGTATCGGGGTGTTTATAGGTATTGGGGGTATAAAAAGGGGTATCTAGTAAAAATAGGGGTTTATTTTATTGGAAATATATATTTGGAGGGGGTTCAACAAAAGTATTTTTTGAGGTATTTATCAATATCTAGTGAAATTAGGGGTATTCTTTAATATGCCATGAATGCAGGTGTTATGCCACAAGTTCACTGAGTGAATACCCTGTGGATTAAAACGATTTAGTTTGTGGTTATGTTGATTTAGTGGAGGTGGAGTATTCCATACTGGAGCACACTATGCAGACATGTTCATGCAACCAATATTGTTAGAGAAACTACAGTGGTGTTTTGGACTTCTCTTGGCTTGCAGGAAGGTGATGTTTGTTTCGTTGGGCAAGGTATCATGAAATTGTTGTCAAGGTGGAAATTGTTGGGTTGTGACAACACATACCCGTGTTGTTACATTCATTTGGAGGTCTCTCAAGCGTTTGGCTTTTTCAGATGCCTGGAAATGCTTGAGATCTCTCCTCGTTAAATGTAGAAGCCCATAAGGAGATTATTGAGACTTGTAAAAGAATTTATCCATGGAGCATTAAAGGTATCATTACCCCTGTTTATGTTTTCCTTTCACTGTGTGTGTTGTGTGTTATTATCTTCTTCTTCTTTGCTCATTAATTCAGTTTGCAGGCTGGAAGTCTAACAAATATACAAGTCTTATCAAACATGGTAATTGTTGCTTGCTTGGATCTCATACTTAAGCACACAATGGATTGACCATCACTAAAATACCATGCTCAGATAACAAATAGGGTGACTATCAATGCTTGGATCTTGTGCATGAGGATACAACAAATTGATTATTGCTTGAATCTCGTACACAAGGATAGTGGGTTGACTATTTCTTGGATTTTATGGAAGATAGTAGGGAAACCTTAACTCACTTGGATTTCATGCATGAAGATAGGAGGTTGATTATCACTTGTTTGAATCCTATGCATGAGGACAACAAACCAACTTTAATTTAGATGTTGTGCATGAGGGTAGCAAAGCCTACGTATCACTTCAATTTCATGCATGTTGACACGGTGGGTTTACCATCAATTTACTTGGATATCGTGCATAAGGACAATAGATTCACCATTGCTTGCTTGGATATCAAGCTATCGTAGAAAACAATGAGACTATCGCGTGGATCTTGTGCCTAAACACATGATAGGGAAAATATTGATTGAATTACGTGCCCAAAGACACAATGGGATGACTATCACTTAGATATTGTGCATGAGGATAACAAAGACTATAACTTGGATTTCATGCATGAGGATAGCATAGACTTTCACTTGGATTTCATGCATGGGGACCATTAGGTGACAATTGCTCACATAAATCATATGCATGAAGACAATAGATTTATTAATGCGCATGGGGACCATTAGGTGACAATTGCTCACATAAATCATATGCATGAAGACAATAGATTTATTAATGCTCTATTGGATTTCGTGCATGGATACAATGGGTCGACTATCACTTGGATCTTATGCATAAGAAGAATGGAGGTAAACTATAGGTTTGATCGTGCATGAGGACATAATATGTTGATTTTTGAATGACTTTGATCTTGTTCTAGAACATACACTTTGTTGATTATCACTCTCATTGTGTGCCTTAACACACAACATGTCGACTATTGCTTGGATCAAGTGGTTGAGGACACAATAGTGTGGTTATCACTTAGATCTAGTACATGAGGACAATAGGGAGAATATCACTTGGATTTCATGCATGAGGTTAGTTGGGTGATATCACTCAATTTGATCTCCCTACACAAAGATAGTACACTAATCATCACTTGGGTCTTATGCATGAGGACAATGGAGGTTGACCATTGCTCAAATCTTATGCACGAGGATAGTAGAGGTTGATTATTGCTTAGATCTCATGCACAAGAACAATAGAATTTGACTATTACATAATCCCATGCATGAGGACACAATGAGCCCTTTATTGCTTGTCTTGGATCCCATGCACAGGGACATATCATGATTAATATTGCTTGCTTGGATCTTGCTCTAAAGCAGATAACATGCAAGCCAACTTTGCTAGCCACAATAACCACCATTGACCCAAAAGGAATCAACTACACTTGAAACTTAGCATGAAGACAATAGGTCAACTCTCGACCCCTTGGATCTCGTGCATGAAGACAATGGACTAGTTATCACTTAATATCATGCACAATGACAATAGAGGTTGACTATTGTGTTGAGATTCAACAAGAAGATCCTAGTGAAAATTATGCACCTACATTAGGATGGAGCCTCGGGCTATTTTTAGGTGGAAGTCTATTTTTAGATGATGAGCAAATTCTATTTATAGAAGATGTCTATTTATAGATGGCGAGCGAATTCTATTTATAGATGTACGTCGACTATTATTATCCCTTAATAATAGTTCGACAATAAATATTAATCTATTCTCAATGAACACTTGGAAATAGTTAACTGAAGTGGAAAATCAGTTAGCTATAGGAAATTCGAGTTCAAAGGTTGATTGGTGGGACATGCAAGTTGAATTAGTTGTAACTGAGTGATTCAAAGTTGTAACAGAGTTATATGTGTAGTTATGTGAGTTGTAAAGTAGTTTAACTCATTTAAGTGAATTATGCTCAGTTGTACTAGTTGTAACTGAACTTACACTAGTGAGAGATCAGTGAATTAATTATTAATTAATTCACAATTAGTGGTCTCACATGCAACTGAAGATTTACCACTGTTAACTACATGCATGTCAGATCCAGTGGAGACCCAGTT
>SNQJ01S0023483.1:78271-97262 GCA_010110895.2 Picea sitchensis | reverse complement strand
TGCCGATGGTTTTCTATTTCCGGTTAAGGAATTGGGGTTTTGGACTAATCCATGTCATCGGGTTAGGGTTTGGGATGTTGTTGGCTCCTATATGTATATTGTATTGTAAACAATGCAACACAATGAACAAATATAATATATGTTAGTTTTCCAGGGGAAAACTCTCTGTGTGATGTTTGTATTTGCCATGTATCTTTTCTGTTCTTTTATGAATATATGTTTACAGTAGACATTGTACAAGGTTATAATTTACAATCTTTATCATTAATGGAATTCAAATATGATTTGAACTTGGCAGCTTCAACAAATATAGAGTCCCAAACGATATGCTTGCCCCCTGCAATAGATCTTTGCCTCTTAACCTCATTTTCAATTTGTTTATTCTTTCTTGCAAGACTTCATTCTCCTTTTGAAATTGAGATATCTTTTCATCCTTTGCCTGCAATTCTTGCTTTGATTTCTCTATGCTTCCTTTCAACCCTTTGATTTCTCCTTCTTTCAAGCTAACTTGTGACATAGCCTGGACAAGTCCTTCAGTGTTTGACCCAACTTTTGTAGTAGGAGCTGAAACCACAACCTTGTTTAGCAATTATGTCTTCTCTTGTGACCATTTCATCTTTTATTGTTCCAGCTCCAACACCCTAGCCTTGTAGCCCAATGTCTCTTGACGAAGTGTTTCCTTTTCCTATTCTAGAGCAACCAATTCAGTTGTTTGTGGATGCTCTGTAGCAGGCATTTTCAATTTCTTCTTCAAACTTTGAATCAATTTGTCTTTCTCATCCAATGAATATTTCAATCCTTGGGGGCCTTTAGATTCCAATCTCTTGACATGAGTTTGCCAAGCTTTGCTAGATGCCTTCTCCTGCCTCAACTGTCCTTCCAATTTCATTGCATAAGATTATAGTTTTGAATTCTTTAAACTTAAGCTTAGGTAATCAGAATATAGCATGTCACTAGTGTGTTCCTGGAATTTGACCGTGTCTATAGCACTTATGTTATCATATTTTATATTTATTTCAAAGACTTTGTCTTCATCTGCAATAACAATGTTAAAGGTCCTCTTTTCAACATCCCTCATTGTGAACAGATAATATTTATGCTGAGAGATCTTTTCCACTTCAGGGACTAAATTCCTCATCTTAGCCAGAGCTATATTTCCCTTCTCAACATACTGTTTTGCCAAATCTCCTCTAGACTAATAAGCTAACTCATATGTTTTAAAAATGTATTTCTTACTGCTAAAGATTCTGGAGCTGCCTTCACCTTGGAGTTTATTTTCCTTTTCAACCTCTACAGTGCTAGTACCACTCTCCACCATATCTGGATTAGCTTGGTCTCTGGACTCTTCCTCGTCTAAATCCACTATCTGTGCAGATTGTGTAACTTTCATCTTCTTTGGGGCAGTTTGTTGGTCACTGATGTCCATCGCCTCTGAACTGCTTCTCTTGTTGTAGACACTTGTCTTAGGAACTTTGATTATCAACTTCTGAGGAGTTTGTTGTGTTTGACTTTGTTGTAGGGTTGCCTCCACTTGTTGTGTTTGAATTGGTTGCAAGATTGCTTCCACATCAACACAGACTTCTAGATTTGCCAGCTTATCAAAACCCTCTACCTGTTCATGCTCATAAGGGGCCTGTTTGTTCATCAATCTTCTCTTGGATATGATTTGGTGTGGATCATACCTTCTACCATGTAACTGTGCAAAACCAAACTCTTTGAGCTTTGCTTGAACTTGAGATAAACATGATCTGGATTTGACAATGAAGGGGCCAATGATAAAAGGGAACTTAAGGCTGGAGGCTTTGTGCAACTTCAGGAAGTGCTTTGTCTCAGATATAATTCTCTGCCTAATGAATTCAAGGGAAAATATTCTAGGAGTTAGAAAAATATGCAATAGGTAAGGGGATTCATGGCAAGCATAGACCCAGATTACCGTCGAGTGCATGAATACTACCCAATCCCCCACTTTGTTCTCTGGATTTGGTTGTAGATAGCTTCTCATGTCATCCAAAACTCTAGGTAGGTTGGTATTGAAAATAAAACTATAAACTCTTGACATGACTTTGTTGATGAATATAAGTAATGTAATTCTTTTACACTCAGTTGACACAAATGATGCTTCAAGAAATTCCCTCTTGTTGGTTTCCAGGAAAATTCTCAATAGATAGGTGTAGTATCTGAAATGTCTTAAGGAGCGAAAAATCGCTAGTTGTTTATGGATATTATCAGCTAGGAATTGGTCAAAGCTGATACTGACAGACAGACCAGACTCTGACTTAAAAAAAATTCAAAAGGAAACCGGGCATGACTTCAACCACACATTTGTCATTACCTAGACCTAAAACTCGACTCAATAGGGAGCAGACCCATTGGACTTCGACGACCATTATATTTACATTCATCGGCAAAGACAAACCTTCTGAAAAATGTTCAGGTTTGATAATTGTCTATAAAAACAGATCTCAGACCTCTGATGGACATTCTCTATATACTCTATTCAACTTCTCTTCATTGCAAGGTTCATAAATTGCAAGGTTCATATATCGAGGGACTCTCGAATTGACAGACTCTCTACCCTACACAAGACCTCAGACCCTCGTTTATTCACAACGACTCTTTCTTCATGGGAATACTGTTCAGCGCACCAAGCTATAAATTCGGGAAACATGAAAGCGATTTCAACAACATAAGGGACTATGGTGACCTGGACTGCTTCAAGGAATGGTATACATCTTCCTACCTTATCGGACATGTTGCTTTTGGACACAGAGATAGGAGAAATAATGTTTTCGACATAAAAAACATCTGTGCCTCGGTCAATTAGGGCTTCTTCATTTACCACATGATCTTGTTTTGTTACTGAGGTTATGATGGGATCCATGGTTGTGATGAAAAATACTTGGAAACGAGCGGAAATGGTGAGTAGTTGCCGCACTGTTGAGCTGCAGATGAAAGACGGGGGTCGTGCCAAGGTTCTAACGGTCCAACGTTTCAAAATAATAATTGAAATAAAATAAATGCCTAAATGTCCTTTTATACTTTTCCAATTTTCGAGGGCGTGAGAAAGTGGTTTGAGGAAACCCGCTTTTCGTCCTGAAATGCACCTGGTGATGCCACGTACCTCCGAGAGAAAACCGCGGTTTAAATTTCGGGACTGCCCTTCAAAACTAAACCCCGTGTAGCTTTGCCCCCTGAAATCATTCTCGGTCGTTGATCTCGAGAACTCACGATCCACAATGTTTCGGACCCGATCAACTTAGCGTTCTTGCCAGATTTAGCCCTTTCCTAGTTTATTAGGCTTCCAAATTGGTTTAGTGTTCCGCCAGATTCTGAAATATTGGTTTCACACAATAAAAATTTAATGGTGACTAACAGGTGGTCAACTTTATTTTATGTTTCGACTCGACTCGTGATTTGGGTGGTCAAGAATTTCCCATCATATAAATAGTTGGAGTTATAATTGTTTTAAACAGAGAATTCCATGTTGGTGAGACATATAGGCTATAAGCCTCCTACTTACGGATCAAACATCTTGATCTTCGAGATCCAACAAATACAATATGATTGGAGTAATTGTAGAGGAACATTTATTGGATGACTAAGGTTAACGAACAACAAAATCATAAATTCTATGGATCGATAATGGACAACGAAGATTGATCGTAGATCATTGGATCAATATAGAAGTGTGAGACCAAAATAAGAAGAGTCGATCCATAACTAAGATCGACTCATAAATACTAAAAATATGATTAAAGATAAGTAACACCTCATGATCAAGGTTTGTTCAAAGAACTATTACAACAATAGTAAACATTTTTTAGCACCCAGATATTCCATTAATGATGAACAACTTTCAATGGATTTGAACTCTTTTGAATCAAAGACAAAGTTTTTAATGACAAAATGTTAGCATTATTATTAAATTAATGAAGAGGTGCATTGTTTCATACAAAGAGACACAATGTTTCAAATTCATACTTGTTGGAATACTATATAAAAAGAAAGGTATAATGGAAGGAGAGTATCTTTGTGGTCTAATTCAGAAGATAAAAAACATAAGCATAGTCCAAGAAAGTGTATGAAACTTGAAACATATACATGAAGTGAGGTTGTAAGGGAGGAGCATGGGAGGATTGAAGTCCTCTACAAGTCGAAGTGTGAAACATGAAGTTGGTGCTTCCTCAAGTTGGTGCTTGAAAACAAGAGGACTGAAGTCCTCTACAGGTTGGAGCCTGATCTACAGGGAGTTGGTGCTTGAAAACCAAGTTGATGCTCAAAAGAAGAGAGAATGGTGTCTATTACAAATTGTAACTTGTAGATGGAATATAATTTTTTTATAATTGTTGCATTTAAAATTCAGAGTTTTGTACATTCTTGTTGATAAATTGTTATACATTTATAATTAATTAATTTAATTTGAGGAAAAGAAGCAATATTGATTCACCCCCCCCCTCTCAATATTGAACAATATTCCACCAGAATAATTAACAGAAGGATTTCAATGAGCTAAAAAAGAAAGACCAGTTAAGCACCAATTATCACATTACCAAATTTGCAAAAGCATTTTGAAGTGAAAATAGATGCAAGTGGGTATGCCATAGGAGCAGTTTTGATGTAAGGAGGAAGGCATGTATGCTATCATTATGAAATATTTCATGGGGTAGATCTCAACTACCCTACCTATGATAAGGAACTTTATGCCCCAGTCCAAGATGTCAAGAAGTGGAAGCACTATCTGATGGGCAAGGGGACCATCATCCACACAAATCACCGGCCATCACAATATTTGTATGCCCAGAGCGAGCTACAACAAACTAGACGTTACAAGTGGATTGGGTTTTTACAACAATTTCATTTAGCCATCAAGTATAAGAAGGGTAACACAAACAAGTTGGAAGACATGCTTTCAAGGCCACTCACATCCAAGATTACAACTTTGGGAACTATGATTCACATGGAGCCTTTTACCCATGATGCATAAAGAGAGGCATACATAAAATACAAGGACTTAAAGGAGGTGTTTCATCAGCTACAGGGCCAAACTCATATAGAAGAAGGTGATGGAAAACCGACTATCATTTCTAGAATGGGTTACTCTACAAGCTTGACAAGCTCTATGTCCTTGAATGTGAATGACTGCAACTTATTAGAGAGGCTCACACCACCAAGGTTGTAGGACATTTTGGGGTTGGGAAGATAGTTTCCAACTTACAGAGGTATGTGTATTGGCCCAAAATGCAAGACGATGTAGCACCGTATATTAGAGGATGTATACTTTGTTGTACTAGCAAGCCCAGTATCAGGAAGCAAGGTTTATACCATCCCTTACCTGTACCCACTCGACCTTGGGAAAGCATTTCCATGGATTTTGTGGGAGGTTTACCAACAACCAGGAAGAGACATGACTATCTATTTGTGGTAGTTGATATGTTCAACAAGATATGCATTCTCATGCTTTGTAAAAATACCATCAAAAGACAAGAACCAACAAACATCTTCTTTGAACATGTCTGGGTGCACTTTGGGATACCAAGGAGCATCATCTCAGACATGGATACTAGATTTTTTGATACATTTTGGATTACATTGTGGGAGAAGATGTACACTAAGTTGAAGAGATATTCTACAACATTCCATCCATAGACAGGCAGGGAGACAAAAGTAGTCAACAAGACTTTGGTGTAGCTTATAAGGGGTTACAATTAGAAGCATCTGAAGGACTGGGATGAAAACCTGACATACATACAACACTCTTATAACAGAGTGGTCCACACTTCCACTGGTAAGTCCCCTTTTGAAACTTGTTTTGGGTATTTCCCGCCTTCACCCTTGGATGTTGTTTATGGACAATAAGGAGGAGTGAGGGAAGAGACCATGGGAGAAGCATTAAAAGAAGAGAAGTTTGTCGAAAAAATTAGGTATATTCATTTGCAAGTACATGAGATATTGAAGAGGTCACAAGAAAGGTACAAGGAACGACATGATCAACATAAAATGAAAAAATAATTCAAAGTGGGAGATAAAGTTTGGTTACAACTAGACAAGGAAAGACTACAGGGTCCTAGTGAGAAGATCAAGGCTTTGCGGTATGGTCCTTTTGGGATATTGGACAAGGTGGGAGATAACACCTATAGACTCAGTGTGCCCCCATACATGCACATTCACCCAATAGTGAATGTGGATAATCTCAAACTCTACGAGCCTTCCATGGTGGATCAGGAGAAGGAGCAAGCCCCACCTTCCATAGAGAACTTAGCACCATATGCTCAGGTAGAGTTGGTAGAGGACACAATTTTGCAGAAGCGGTCCAGAACTCCAAGACAAGGGAAGCATGACCCTTAGCAAATTGGGTTGAAAGGACAACTTTTAAGCAAAGGAAAGTGGTACTCCAGGGAGAAGGTAGAGGAAAAATTTCCTCACCTCATTCAGTAAATATTTTGGAAACTAAAAGCCTCCCTAAATGGGGAGGTATGATCTAGATTGGATCATTATATTATTTGCCACATATGTTGATGCTTTATGGGTGAAAAAAAATGGAGGAATCAACTTGCAAAGCCATTTTAGCAGCTGGTCCCAATTTGAAAATTTGGGTCCAAAAAATCGTTTGAAATCTCATGGAACCATTTTGAGACATTAAAGGACATTTTTTTTATGGTCCAAACCTTAATATGGAGCTACCATATATATTCTACACACCAAGACTTTTCCCAAGGTGCAAGAATCACCTCAATCAGAGTTTGTATGCGAAAGTTATGCCTCTCACAAGTTGACATACCGTATTGATCACCACGATGCGAGTGGATGCCATGTCAACTCCCATTACTTAAACGTGTGGGGCTAGCCACATAGTGGATTTTCGAGAACATTCTAGAAGGTCTAAACCTGATCATTAATCGAGGGTTGAGGTAGTCAATACCCCAACTTTAGACCACTGTCTAGCTACGTTAAATACCAGGCCACTAGGAGGAGAAGGGGTTCCATTCTTTTGTATTGTATCTTGTTCCATAGCTGAGCAAAACATCTGAGAGTGGTATTCTATGAGCAAAACAGAGGAGGAGAGATTCTGTCACAACCATGCAAGCCACAATGTCAAAGACAACTCCACAAAGAGTGCCTCTTTCTTTGTACTTGAATTTGAAGAAAAGAGAGCAGAGTAACCTCACCTTCTAGTTGGGTTTTCTCTCGTATTGGGTTTCCCAGGTGATATCTTGTGTTTATTTGTGAATGGTGTGTGTATTATTTATGTTATCTATTTCTCGCACTTCAACTATTTCATACATTTTAAGCAAAAAAATAGTAAATAAAGAATCTGAGATCTAAAGGAAATTAACCTTCACAGTAAAGATTTCAGTATTTTATTATATCTGTGTGACAAACTGTTCCAGTGGAATATCCATGACAATTTACAGATCAACGTGGACAATAGAGGTCAACTATTGCTTGGATCTTGTGCATAAAGACAATATACATCAATTGTTACACAATCCCATTCACAAGGATATAATGGGCCCTCTATTACTCCTCTTGGATCCTGTGCACGTGGACATAACATGACTAACATGACTAACATTGCTTAATTGGATCTTAATTTGAAGCACACAATAGGTAAGCCAACAAGGCTTAGGGCTGTAGGTGGATTGACAAAGCCACCCTTCTCCGATCCTTTGGACTCCGAGAGGTCTTAGGTTCAAGTCCAAATGTTTGGTTGATTGGTTCAGATGCACTAGTTGAGATTTTTTCAGCAAAGTGGCCAGGCCCGATCGCTGCAGGAGGACCTTGAATCTGGTGAATGGTATGCCCCCAAGTAGTAGCCTATGGGTAATTTATGATTACTCAGAGAATGTAAACCAAAACAATTGTAGAAGTTGAACCTCTGTTAAAAAAAAACCAAAACAATCACTTAGATTTCATACCTAAACACAACACATTGAACATTACCTTGCCTTAATCTTGTGTTCAAAGATACACACCTTTTTTTTATCATTTGAATCTTATCCACGAAGACACATTGAGTCAACTATCACTTGGATCTCATCCCTAAAGACAAGATGTCAACCATTGCTAGATTTCATGTTCGAAGACATTAGGCTCAACATCATCTTGTGCATGGGATATTAGACAACCATTAAAAAGTCATCCCTTGACAACTCCACTTTGAAGGACCCAAATTTATTGCCTTCACCCTCACTCAAGACTTCCCTTGCAAAGAAGCTTCTAGTAATTTCACTCTTTAAAAACGCGAAAAAAAACACATGAAACGAGATATATGCGAAGAAGTGGGTATCTCCTCTCTTCGATGTCGCACGCGAGAAAATCCAAATCCGTCGGGTTCTTTGCTCGCACAGAAGGAAGGAGAGGAAAAGTATTCGCTCGTCCCGGAAGTATACACACAAAATATACACCTCCTTCCACTTTTATAAATTCGAAGTAGATGCATGACGCGGGCGGATATGTGGATGTATCCACACTGTTACCGTACTTCATAACAGCTTTGCTGCTCTGCATTGGCATTGCGAACCTCTTCAAGCTCACGGCGTCAAAGTACCTTTACCCTCTCGGATTCGAAACGGAGGAACACGGTCCAGCCGTGATAAAAAGACCTCTCCAGATGGATTCCTCCATGAATGCCTGTGCTGTATGTCAGGAGCCTGGACCCAAGCGCTGTTCTCGATGCAAGACGGCACGTTATTGGTATTTAACCTCAAAGCCCTAGAATTTTTTTAAAACCCTAGGCCCAATTTCAGTTCAATTGCAGGTAGATGCGAATTTTTGTTTGAATTGATGGCAGTTCTTCCAAGTTTTTTACCTTTTTGAAATTAGTCGGTAATGCCCATCGTTAATCCTTTCAACCCATTTTTCAATTTGCAAGTTTTATAAAATTTTCCCGCTAGTTGACTAACTAAAAAAACCCAGTCCCATGTGTACTTCAGTTGCAAGTAATCGGGAGTTGTTGTTTGAATTAATCGCAGTTTGTGCAATTGCTTACCTTTTCAGGTTGTTCAGTTGTTCCTATCGTTACTTCTTTAAACCCATATATCAATTTCCAAGTTGTACAATTTTTTTTTGGCTAGTGGATTAATAAAAGACCCTAGGCCCATTTTTACTTCAACTGCAAGTAAGCGGGAGTTGTTGTTTGAATTGATTGCAGTTTGTGCAATTGTTTACCTTTTAGCATTATCAGTGGTGCCTATCATGACTTCTTTGAACCCATTTTCCAATTTTGAAGTTTCATAAAAATTTCTGGCTAGCTTTAGTTCAATTGCTTACCTTTTCAGGTTCATCAGTTGTTCCTATAGTTACTTCTTTAAACCTATATTTCAATTTCCAAGTTGTACAAAAATTTCTGGCTAGTGGATAATAAAAGACCCTAGGCCCATTTTTACTTCAATTGCAAGTAAGCGGGAGCTGTTGTTTGAATTGATTGCAGTTTGTGCAATTGTTTACCTTTTAGTATTGATCAATGGTGCCTATCATGACTTCTTTGAACCCACTTTCTAATTTTGAAGTTTCTTAAAATTTTCTGGCTAGTTTTAGTTCAATCGCAAGTATTTGGGAATTTCTGTTTGAATCGATTGCCGTTTTTGCATCTGTTTACCTTTCAAAATGTCCAATGGTGCTTATCGCTACTTTAAACCCATTCTTCAATTTGCAAGATCTACGCTTATAACCCTACAAGTTATTTAAAAACTGTACCCATTTTCAATTTAGTTGTGGGTATTCGTGAGTTTTTGTTTGAATCCATGACAGTTTTAGCAGTTGTTTACCTTTCCAAATTGGCCCGTGGTGCTTATCTCTGCTTCTTTAAACTCATCCTTGAATTTGCAAGATCTATGCTTAAAACCCTAGAATTTTTTAAAAACCCTAGGCCCATTTTCAGTTTATTTGCAGGTATTTGAGAGTTTTTGTTTGAATTTATGTCAGTTTTTAACCTTTTTCAAATTGTATAGTGATGCACATTGTTACTTCTTCAAACCCATTTTTCAATTTCAAAGTTCTAAATTCTTTTTCAGATAGCCGATTTAGCAAATCTACCCATCTTTTCTTTTTTAGACCCATTTTCACAAGATTTATAAAAATTCATGATAGTCAATTTTAAAAAACTCTTGGCCCATTTTTAGTTCAATTGCAAGAAATCATGAGTTTTTATTTGAATTGATTGTAGTTTGTGTAATTGTTTACCTTTTCAATTTTTTTTAAATTAAAATCATAATTTTATTACTGAAAAAAATTACATTTTTTAGATGCCATACAACATTCATACATTCTTCAGCAAAGAGAGAGTATATATCTCTTAGTCTCACAGCCTATCAATCAAAAACATAGTTAAAAAAAAGTTCATCTCATGACTGCTGAAACAGTGCCATCACGAGATTTATAGCAGCTCATATCCATTATAAGCCATATATCAGTCCTTACATTCTTCAGCAAAGAGAGAGTTTATATCTTTCAGTCTCACAGCCTATCATTCAAAAACATAGTAAAAAAAGTTAATCTCATGACTGCTGAAACAGTGCCATGACGAGATTTACAACAGCTCATATCCATTATAAGCCATATATCAGTCCTATACAGTCTTCCAAAATTCTGTAATACTGTCACAAAAACAGTGATATACCTCTACAGGGAAATTTATGCAAGAGAATAAACCAAACAATTTGATCCAAAGCATGAGTCAAGTGGAAATAGAACAAATTAAAAGAATGGTCCAGGATCATATTTAGAGAGATTCCTCTTGTTGTGCCCATATGTGCCAGGAACCTGGGGCCATCTGAATCCCAGATAAAGCATCAGAGAACATGTTCTGTTATCTGTAAACATGATTGAAGGAGGTCTCATTAAAAACAGATTTTATATACAAAATTTCTGCCTCAGCAAAAAAATTTCCATATTGACACCCCCCGAGAACATCCCATCATTTGAAATTTTTGAATTCCCTTTTGAGCTGCCAACATTAGGACCAGCTTGAGAGCCATGAGCTCAGCCGTATTGTTTGTGGCCCTGCCTAAACCTGCTTGGAACTTATAAAAGTGAGAGTCAGATAAAAACATAATTCCTCCATCTCCACCGATTGATAGATCACCTTGTGAAGCTCCAGATTTGTCAATATCTTCAGCCACTACAACTCTTGGGAGTTTTCAACGTCCTTTACCGGCTTAAAACTTCCAAGAATGTTCAGGCTCTAGGATGCATAATGAATAGGTGGAGGGAACTTATCATCAAACAGATCAGAGTTCTTGGCTAACCAATTTCCCTAGGCAATGAGAAGAGGAAGAGCTTTGCAAGATTTAAGCAAAGGGTTTCCAGTGTCCGCACCAATTCTTTAGACAATCATCCACAGATTGCCCTCCCCATACATACCTGAGATCAGTCATGACTTCAATCTCCTTCCAAACTAAACCAACATAATCACAAGTAATGGGCATATGATGAAGGGATTCCTCATAAACCTTACATAGAAGACATCTACTAGGTCCCTACCAGTTCCTTCTTTGCATGTAATCCCAGCCTGGAACCTTGTTCCTAGGAACCAACCACAGATTTGTTTTGTTTTTAATGGGCACTTGAACTTCCAAACTACCTTATACCACCACTCCATATCACCCAGCCCCTCTTCCTCCCTAAGCACTTTGTAGCCCAACTTTGGAGTACCTCTCTATTTGGGTTCTTGGACCATATAAGTTCATCCTTAGTGCCTATGATCTCGAGTTTACCTTGTCGAATTGATCAGCGGTGCTTATCATCAATAGAAAAAAGCGTTGTTCTTGGTGCAAAACAACACATTATTGGTATTTTTTCCGAGGAAAACCTTGTGGGGAAACCCAACGGATGCTTTCCCACATTCTTGGATGGTATCCCTAGTAAACCTGTCGGTGTAGACTAGTGCGCTTCACCTAGGGGGATTCGAATTAGACTCCTATTAGCGTGGAATTAACTAAATGCTTAAAAACATTCACAGCAATTGGTTGAGATAACCCTTGGGCTCTACACATTATTGGTATTTTTCCTTGAAACCCTAGAATTTGTCTAAAAACCTTAGGCTCAATTTTTGTTTAATTGCAGGTAAATGTGAATTTTTGTTTGAATTGATGGCATTTCTTGCAAGGTTTTACCTTTTTCAAATAGATTGGTGATACCCATCTTTAAACCCTTTTTTCAAATAAAAGTTTCTGGCTAGACAATTAATTAAAAATTGTGAGGCCCATGTTTACATCAGTTGCAAAAACTTTTTATGATACAAAATTGGAAGTTAATGCAATCAAGCAAACCAAGCACTGTCACTTTGGTGGTCTTGCCCCACTCTTTAGAGTAAAGGAAAGGGGGATTCTTAGCCTAAGAGGGTGTCCCTTAAAGTCAATTAAGCTATTTCCTTGCAAGTGAGAGTTTTGTTTAGCTTGAATTGATTGTTGAAGTGATTGTCCCAAAAACTCAGTTTGCCTTCTATGGATATGAAAGTAATATGATGTAGTGCAAGAAAGATTTAGTCAATCCAATGTGTCACAATATGATTTCCAAAGAACTTATTACCATCCACAATACAATAAGATTGAAATTAAACTTCAAGGAAAATGTGTGGAAGTATGTGCTGGCTGATTAATTAAAAAAAACTGAACATACATGGACCATAACTGAGTGTCAAAAAAACAATGGAGATGTGAACTTATTCCAGAAATTAGAAACTTAGTGTAAACCGACAAGAAAACTTATATCATCTCAAAGATTCACCACCAAATTCAGAGTCCCTTAATTGCATTCACTTAAACATCTCAGGTGAGAATAAATGCTCCAATTCTGTTTTCACAAGTAAGATTCCAGATTGCAAAGTACCAATATACTAAGTAAAAATTTTAAAGTGCTGTTAGTATGTAAGCAATCATGACAATCCCATTACCATAACTCTGGTCGATCGACTTATATCACAAATGTTTCTATGTCAGATTTAATGAACCAATTTTGTGCTCAAATAACTAGAGGAAAGTTGTAGCATAAGCCCAAAAACATCATACCAATCTGATAATATATTTTAGAGTTTGTGAAGTGCAGATTTAGGTTCTGGTTTAGTGTAAATTACTCAACCCATGGGCTTTCAAATGTTAGAAAGATCAACACATAAATGTAACCATGCCTATGTTAGTTTTACTTGCTGTGAATTGTCCAAAGTTTTCAGAGAACTCATTAGATCATAAATGAAAGGCAAAGACAACGTTTTTCCATATGGTTCACTTCAGCCAGCAGTGTATAACAATTGTCAATATCCATGAAATTTAGACACATGTCATCACATTCAAAGAAGATAATTATATGTAGAGTTTTCCACTGTATATGCCAACCAATTAGGACTGTCTATGCTGTGCAAAAATCAGATCTGTACCAATTGTGTCCACCATGTAATCATGTAATATCAGTTGTTCAAGTAACCGGTAAATAAATCATGAAACCATTTAACTTACGAATACCCAATTATGTCCTTGTGATTGTGATCTATGTCCATTGAAGACGTGAAAAAGAACCATAGATAAAAGAAAGCATTTAAAATTCTTCACCAGTCCTTGAACCGTCATAAAAGCATTGAGTAAACCTTGAATCATTAGCATATTTAGTGGGTCGTATATCATCAATTTCATTCATAGAGAAGACTATTATAAGAATTTACTTGAACTCTCTAGAAATGAGTTGAAACACTTATGTAATCAACATGTGATGTGAAGCTATGCCACAGGTAATAGGAAAGAACCGGACCATGCACAAATTTAGGTATCTTTAGGGGAGGGTGCTAAATCCATGCATAAATGAAGCAAGAAAACATTAGATTTAACCCATAAAGACAAATTGATTTATGTTAGAGAGAGAATGACCTGCAGTAAGATTCCAAGTTTAAAGCAAGATATAGAAGAATGTTAGCTCAAACAAACTTGGAAGGGGCAACCTAGTTCTAAAATTGAAAGCCTACTAAAACCCTAGATTGCTTGTAAACAAAAATTAAAAGGGGAAAAATGAATAAGATGGCTAGAAAACCAAATGAAACCTAGTGCTTACCATTGGGCTATCGGGTCTAAACTACTTCTTGAGTATTTATCCTTTTGTCTTTGTTGTTTAAAGTCCCAATCATCGTGGAAGATTGCTTGGTGAGCATCAATCTAAGATATATGAACTATGCAAGTATTATTGGGAGGCTAATCCTATAAGAATTTAGCCTAAGTATTACAAATTAAAACTTAAACTAAACCTAGGGTAAGGGAGTAAAACCCCATGATATTCATCTTTAATACAATAAATTTTAGCTTAGAATTTCACAAAGAAATGAAACAAATAATAAATCATACCTCAATTTGAAGAGTTGGGACCATTTGATTTTGTTGAGTTTGTCTAGACTTGTCCAATTAGCACTTCCATTAGCATTTCCTCTAGGTTGAAATCTACTTTGCCTCTCCAAAAGAATAATTTTGTTTTGCATAGCTTGGTTTTGTTGTTGGGGTGTCATAGTTTGCTTAGCAAAGTTAGCTTCCATTCGTTTCATAGCATCTTGCTAAAAATTACATCATATCAGGGGCAGGTTCAATGGTGTTGACTATCCCCTTTTTTGACTCACTCTTAGGGGAAGAAGCCAAGTGTTGAAATGTTATACTTTGGAAGATAACAAGTTGTCTTCAATCCTACTTGCATACTCCTTAGTCATTTGCAAAGTGGTCGAGAACTTGTCCATTAACATGAAACCAAATTGGCCTTGAAAGGCGTTAGTATAATGTAGCAAGATGGCTCTATCATTTGGTTTCAAGTTTTTTTCAAACCTCTCATCAAAGTCTTCACATTCTCATTATCCTTCTTCATTTCATGCATTTGTGTGAGCATTAATCTAACATCTTTTCTTATGGCCCACCTCTTGATGAATGCATCATGAAATGCTTACCAAGTCCAGATACTATTGGCAGGCAAATCGTTATACCAAGACTTAACGTTTTCTTCCAAACACAATGAGAATAACTTCATCACCACATCCTCACTGTTTACCAAGAGCACAATAAAACTTAGAGATGTGTTCTTCAGCTATAATAACATTGTTTCCTGAAAATTTAGGAAGCCACTTATTGTATTATTTAGGCATATTATGAGGAAACCATCTGATTCAAGACATGTTTGTAAATGTTTGTAACCCATGTTTGGGTAGCCATAGTGATTGCCCCTGATATGATGCAATGTTTAGTAGATGCTATGAAACAAATGGAAGGTAACTTTGCTAAGCAAACTAAGACACTCCAACAACAGAACCAAGCTATGCAAAGCAAAATTATTTAGTTGGAGAGGAAAAGTAGATTTCAACTTGGAGTAAATGGTAGTTGGGACAAGTCTAGACAAATGCAACAAAATCGAATGGTCCCAACTCCTCAAAGTGGTAACAATGTTGTTGAACAACAAGACCTTCCTTGGTGTAATCCTTGTGATCTACCCCACAATCAAGATACTTGTTTGTATGCTAAGGAAATTGCACAACATGTGAATGAAATTAACAAAGATGGGTCAAGTGATCTAAATAGTCATGTGGATGATTGGCCAAGCATGATTAATGATGTCCACATCTTGTCAATTGATCAAGAGAGAGGTTTTGACCAAGCTAATGTTGCAAGAGCTTTAGTACCCAAACCATCTCAAAAGGATATTAAAAGAAGGATTAGAGAAAGGGATTGGGTGACTTTTCAAAGAAGGTGTAAGCAAATGCAACAACAATGCCACGATTCATTGATTTAGACATTTACCTTGCTAAGTCCCACATAATTGTTCATTTCCTTGAGCTCATAAAAATCCCCTCACTTGGGAAGAAAGATGAAGTGGTTATGGGTTTTTCTAAGACCAATGATGATTCTTCTAAGGACCCACCTATAATCTTGCAGACCATTGATCGAGGAGGATCCAATGGCAAATATGACCCCTTTTTCATTTCATTGGGAGTAAATGAATTAATTTTGCACAATTGCACATTAGATACTATGGCATCAATAGATGTAATGCTATTGAGAGTCATGAAGCAATTAGGACTCATGACTACTAGACTTTACCAGAATGTTTGTGCCATGGATGCAAGATATTCTGATATTCAAGTCTTGATTGACATTGTGGTGATAGATGTTCCAGATTCTTGGGGTATGCCCTTATCTAGAAAATTTGCTCATGGCTTAGGGGGCACTTTGCAAATAGACCTCTCTTATGCTACTATCCCTTCCTAGGGAGGAACATTTGTGACTTTGTATAGGGAACAATTCTGGAGATACCATGTTGAAGATCCCAAAGATCCTATGAATGATTTTGTGTGCGCCTTAAATGATAACATGGGCAATTATGCTATTCTTTCTCATTCCTTAGCTCTTGGAATCATTGAAGAAAAAACCAACGGGATTGAAGATGAAATGTGGACCATGTACTTTGATGGAGTTCAATCACAATTGGGGAATGGAGTTGGTGTTGTCTTCATTTCACCCCAAGGGAACACTTTGAGTTTCTCTTATATGTTGGAGTATAAGGTTACTAATAATTTTATCGAGTATGAAGCCTTGCTTCTATGGATTGAGTTGGCCAATAACATGGGCCTTAAGTTGTTGAAAGTTTTTGGGGACTTTGAACTTATCATTCTCCAAGTCAAAGAGATTTATTCTACAAAGGATGAAAGGTTGAGGGCCTATAGAGAAGTGGTAATTGGTTTATAAATAATTTTGAGGCTTTCTCTATCAATTATATCCCAAGAGATCAAAACAATTTAGTTGATGCCTTAGCGGTTAATGCCTCCTCTAGCCAAACTTTGGAAATCGATTAGAAAGACTTACTTGCTCATTTTTTGTGTGAGATCTCTCTATTTTTCTTGAGTAAATGTTTTAGGGCCAATATAAGAAGTGTTTGATATTGCAAGTTTGTTGAGGAAGGGGCTATTGCAAATCAAGCAATGAAGCAATGCAAATTGAGGTATGATTTATGATCTATTCCATTTCTTTGTGAAGTTCTAAGCTAAAATCTATTGTATTGGAGTTGAATATCATAGGGTTTTACTTACCCCAGGTTTAGTTTAAATTTTAATTTGTAATACTTAGGCTAATTTCAAGAGGATTAGACAAGAGGATACATATTCAAGAAGTAGTTTAGACCCTATAGCCCAATGGTGTAAGCACTAGGTTTCATTTGGTTTTCTAGCCATCTTATTCATTTTTCCCTTTTTAATTTTCGTTTATGGGCAATCTGGGGTTTTAGTAGGCTTTCAATTTTAGTTCTAAGTTGCACCTTCCAAGTTTGTTTGAGCTAACATTCTTCTATATCTTGCTTTAAACTTGAAATCTTATTGCAGGTCGTTCTCTCTAAATAGATCTAACATAAATTGATATGTTTTTTTTTGGTTAAATCTAACATTTTCTTGCTTCATTTATGCATGGATTTAGCACCACCCTTGAAAGATACAAGACACAATCACAAAAATTTAAAAAAGGGTTGTTGAAAATATGAATTTGTGTATGGCTTGGTTCTTTCTTAGTACTTGTGGCCCATAACTTCACATCACATGTTGATTACATAAGCGTTTCAACTCATTTCTAGAGCGTTCAAGTTGTTTCTTATTATAGTCTTCTCTATGAATGAAATCGATGGTATACTTAACTGAATGACCCACTATATTTGCTAACGTTTTTTACTCAGTGCTCATGTTAGTGAGAGTTTGAGTGGTAACAAGTCCTTTATGGCGGCTCACGATAACTTTTCTTGAGCTCTCGATATTTGTATCTCGACGGCGTTGAGCTATTCATATGGCAATTTCCTAGCATGTTTTTCAAATATCAGATGGATATGGCAGTTTCCTAGCATGTTTCAAATATCAGATGGTGTAGATCGATTACTTCATGTACTCGACCTTTGACTCTGGACGACAACACTTCCAAATTCTAAAAGTTGTTTTCTTTGATGGCATTGTTTCAGTGACAATCATTTGGCAGAGGTGATCAATGAATGATAGACCTGGTTACTACTATAAAGCCGTATGTTTATGTTGGAAGTTATCACGTTCCCCCTATGTTCTGCGTATTTTTGATTGGAGTGTTAGTTTCTTATATGGCAACTTTCTTATTTTCACCCAGTGTTGAATTTTTTTTTGACAGTTCTCTTTTGTAATACTTTTTTCTCCAATTTATGGTCTTCTTCCAAAATTGTAGTAGACTGCTATTTTTCTTCAATGGAAATGTCTTAACTTTTTCCTTGATATTTCTTCAATTTTTCTTTGTAGAAAAATAATTGTTTCTTTAGTTTTTCTTGGTGGTGGAAAATCATTTCTTCAATATAACTTTTTGAACTTGGAATGGCTAATGGCTTGATTTGTGGTCAATGACCTAGTGATCAAATAATCTTTGAAAAAATTTGAAGTGTGGCCAAAATTCCAATTAGTCTCGGTTTGGAAAAAGGTGGCCAAAGGCTCGGATCTTGAGATTTTATTTGAATAAATTGCAATTTTATTCAATTGCTTTCCTTTTCGAGTTGATCAATGGTGCCTATCATTACTTGTTTAAACCCATTTTTGAATTTCTAAGTTTTATAATTTTTTTTGGCCAGTTGATTAACTAAAAGCCATAGCCCCCCTTTTAATTCAATTGAAAGTAATTGGGAGTTGTTGTTTGAATTGATTGCAACTTGTGCAAATATTTACCTTTTAAAATTATTCATTGGTGCCAATCGTTACTTCTTTAAACCCATATTTCAATTTCAAAGTTTTGTAATTTTTTTTGACTTAGTTGATTAATAATCCTAGGTCCATTTTCAATCGAATTGCAAGTATTAGCGATTTTCTGCAATTGGGAGTTCTTTGAATTCATTGTAGTTTATAATTGTTAACCTTTTAATTGATTAGTAGTGCTTATCATTACTTGTTTAAATCCTTTTTCCAGTTTTGAAGTTTTATGAAAATTTCTAGCTTAGCTAATTATTAAAAATCCTTAGGCTCACTATAGTTCAATTGCAAGTATTCATGAGT
>SNQJ01S0023483.1:52735-74294 GCA_010110895.2 Picea sitchensis | reverse complement strand
TGCAATTCTGAGATGCTGTCAAATGAGAACCGGCGCCCTGTATTTATAGTGGTTCTGCCAAATTTGTTGGGGCCGACTTCTCCTTTTGGATATGTGTCTGTTCAGTATATTATTATTATTTCTGGTCGACTTCTTCTCTTGGAGGCTAATAACCTAATATTAATTATCTTCTTGAGCTGACAAGACTTCTAGGATTATTAGCCAACTCATTAGGGTTTTCTCTTGCTTTTCGGAGTTTTCTATTCTCGTCAGGTTCACACGTGGAGGTAAATAACTCCTGCAGCTACCATAATATTAACAAGGTCAATGGGATTGGATAGTACAATAATGTTGATGTAATATGGGACCACAAAAGTGGTTCCTATATAAAGCAAGATGCAAAAAGTAAATATCTGTTCTAAGCTAAGACCCAAAGACTGGACATTGAAAGTGGAGAGTAGATTTAGAAGAAAAATGTATAAGGAGAGTGTGTTAGCTTTTATAGCTGGGGAGGTACTCTACATGTTTTGTCTTGTATGCGGAAATAACCTTACATTTGCACTACTGGGCACTTGACTTTGTAATAGGCATTTTATAAAGTTGTAATAAAGTGACTCTTTTATTAAAGTGACTTTTTGTAAAGTGTCCTTTCTAATATTTTATTAAAGTGACTTTATGTTATAAAGTGCACTTATGTCATAAAGTGTAATTTTACTTTAATAAATGTAAGTGATTTATTTTGGAGGGAATGAATTATGTCCCTTGATCTTGTAAATGCAAGATTAGATCTTGGCCATTGGATTTAGGGATGGGGAAGGTGAAAAGTCATTTTTAGTTATAAGAGAAAGCCTAGGGTAGTGTGCAAGACGAACAAAGAGAGATTTGAGAAAGAGCTTGGAAGAAATTGTGGGCAATCGATTTGGCACGATTTTAAAGAGAAATTGGGCACAAATCTCAATGAGAATTTTGTTTAGAAGTCGCCGAAATATATTGTTGTGAGGGAGGCCGTACTGTATGGATCCGTACAACAGAGAAGTGGGCACTGTTTTTGAGGCAAGCGAGGCATGAAAAATGAGGCAACTTGAGGGTATTTGTTGTTGAAGGACGATCGTAGAGAGTAGACCATACAACAACATATTGGCACGAAATTCGAGGTGTTGATTTGGAGTAGGTCGTACAATAGTATGAATTTCTGGCCACGGTTTTCTAGGCAAATTTTTGTCGGACAGTTTGGGTGTTTGTAAGTGTTCTTTTGCTACCATGTATATTTGTTATAACTTGTGGACTTCCCGAAGCTCTAATAAATCTCTCTTTTGGTGGGTTTCCCCACACTGGGGTTTTCCCTAGCTGGTTGCCAAAATTTGGGTGTGCACATGCGTAAAGTGGGTGTGCACATGCGTTTTTGTGACTGCTGTTCATTGTTATTTTCCGCTGCAATACTTGCTTAGTAATGTGTGTTTTTGCTTATGATATAGCTGTATGTGGGTATTACATATCAGAGTTCATTTAAGACAAAAATCTGTGTTTACTAAGTGTTTGACAAAAGTTCTAGGATTTAGTGTGCTTTTGTTACTAATTTTCTATAGAGTGGATACACAATTTGGAATATAGATAATGCAATCGGGGATTTGCGATATTTTGCTTGAATTTATGAGAGTTTTTGTAGTTAATTGCCTATCCAACTTGGCCAATGGAGCTTATTGCTACTTCTTTAAACCCATACATGAACTTTCAAGATTTATGCTTAAAATTCTACATTTTAATTAAGAACCTTGGGTTCATTTTTAGTTTAATTAGGCATATTTAAGAGTCATTTTTAGTTTAATTAGGCGTATTTAAGAATTTGTTTCTCTCTTTCACATGTGCGGACTTGTTTCTCTCCTTCACAGGTGTGGATCTGTCACACTCACACGTGTGGACCTATCAAATTCATACATGCGGACTTGTACTTGTTCTCTCCCAGGTGTGAATTGTCACATGTGTGACTGTACGGATTGACCGTATAGTTATGTTCACACATGTGACTGTATGGACTGATCGTATAGTTCTGTTCACACGTGCGAGCTATACGACTGTCTCTTCCACACGTGCAAGTTGCACTTCTCTTCCACGTGTGCGGCCTTGTTGCTTCTCTCTCCTCACATGTGTGACCTTTCTTGGTTGAAAAACATAAGTCTCCCTTGGCTTAAACATAAACAAAATCTCCAAGAAACCCTAGGCCAAATTTGCCAAAATTGCAGAATTTCCCTTGCTGAATTTCCAAGCTCCTAGCAAAAGTGCTCACTTACTTATGCTAACTCCATAATGTCACAATGAGATGTCACAATCTCCTCCTTTCCTTTTATAGGAGTTTAATGTGAGTCTAGAATCCCTCTCCTTTTATAGGAGTCTAAAGTGAGTTTAGGAGCCCTCCACTAAATTCAACATTAAATTAGAATATTTAATTCCTTCTTGTGGGTGTGACACTCCAACACAAGCCCACAAAGCCCATCACCAAGCCCATGAAGCCCCAACACAAATCCAAGGGCGTTTTCATTGAATCAAAAGTGTAATCTGGTGCCAACAAAGATTCCCACATGCATGACACCATGCCCCCTAGTGGGAATACCTCCCAAAGCTACAAAACATCAACACTCCCTCTTAGCGAGGGAGGTATTCTCACCCACTCCAATGTCTCCTAGAAGTACCTCTGTCTCCCACATTGGAAGTGGCTTTGCTTGCCACTCTGGATCTGCTACCACAATTGCACTCCAATCCTCCTGATTGGTTGCTATCTCTGTCATCGACATAAATCTTGACGTGTGATATGGTTTCTTCTTGGAAGACATGTTGCTCCTAGAAGCCTCCTACTTATGAGCCTCCAACCTGGCTTCCTCAACCCATGACACCTTCTTGACGATCTTGGAAGATTCCTCTCTTCCAATTGCACTTGGAGGTAGACTCCCTCTGGACGAGTCTGCATACTCCCTCTGAAGTCTGACTTCCTCTTAACAATTTTGTGGGGCTACTCCTCTCCACTGGATCATGAGGTTTGACTCCCTTGGAGATTTGAGTCCCTCTGAGCCAGTACAACCTTTGGAGCCACCTGCTCCCTTTGAACCTACATAGTCTGTGGAGCTATTTGCTCCTTGTCCTCTGTCACTCTGCTACTGTTGGCCATAGCTCGCATAGGCTGGCCCTTCAACCTCTATAGGTTGCCCTCTCTAACTCCAAGAATCGCAGCTGATCTGAAGCTAGATCCTATGGGCACAAATAACACTTGTCCATTCTGGAACAATACATGCTAGCCCTTCTCCTCATTCGCTGAGACTGAGAGTACACTCCTCTTGAGTTTTGGCACCCATAGTACATTTGACACTCTCAATACATCTCCGGACTCCATCTGGAGTGACACTGCTCCATATCCTCGTACTTTATGCTTGGTGCCCATACCAAGCTCCACCCACAATTCTGAGCCAGTCTCTGTGAAGCTGTCAAACAACTCACGTGCACCTGTCATATGGCACGAGGCTCCGCTATCCACCAACCAGGTCTCTCTATTGGAAATTATACTTGAAAGAGTGGAGACTGATAAGAACTCCCTTCGGAGCCTATTTGCAACCTCGTCCACCTCAGCTGCTGATGCCTGCTTCCTTCTTTCCCCTCTCCTTCGATATGGACACTGTGAAGCATAATGGCCATAATCGTGACAAGCAAAGCACTTGACCTTGATAAGGTCCTTCTTCCTCCTTGGCTCTGGATATGCCTCTCTTTGGAGAACCTCCTTTTCCACCCTTCCTAGCACGAGCAACTAAGGCCTCGTACTCATCACTGTTGCCTTTTTGCTTGCCACTCCTACACTCTAACCGAGCCTCTTCCTGGATACAATTAGTCCATAATCTATCAAAAGTTGGCAACTTCTCTTGAGCATAGATCCCCTGCAAAAATGGTTCCCATGGCTCGGGAAGACCACTCAATGCCACTTTCACCAACTCGATGTCATCCACTGGCTCACCAATGGCTACAAGCTAGTCACGATTCTGATTGATCCCCATAAGATAGTTGGCAATTGTGTACGATCTGGACATCTTAATTGCTCTAAGCTGGTGCTTCAATATCAACTTTCGGCTTGCATTCCCGCTTTGATACAAGCCTACCAAAGCATCATACATATTCTTGGCTTCCGTCTTCTCAGAAATGTGAGGAATCAAGTGGTTCTTCACGGAATCCAACAACACACGTTTGGCCATCACTTCCTTTTTTTTATGGGCTACCAACTCCTGTGGGTAAAGTGGGATCCACAACTAGAAACTCAACATACTCCTTGAGATCATTCTCTTCCAAGAGAAGAAGAATCCTGGCCTTCCAAGCTTGGAAATTGGTTTCCCCTTCCAACCTGTCCTCAATCTTCAAGGTGCTCACCATTGTGATCTATCCAGAACAAGAACAAAAAATTTGCTACAACAATTCTATAGTACCTCCAATCTGCAGTAGCAAATGTCTCTCAAGAGTTGACTCCCTCTCTTCTTTCAAAGCCTCGGCCCTGATACCATTTCAAATTTTCATATACAACTAATTTCAGATCTGAAAATTACTTACAAGTGAACCAAACAGTAAACCCTAGCTTTTATCACTGAACAATTTTAGATTGAATTTATTGACTAAAAATTACAGCAGTGGAAACAAGATCAGAACTTGAGACATAATATTTTCTGCTCTGTAAATTGTTAAATTCAGAAAATTTTGAGGGCAAAATCAGCCCTCCCAACTGTCACAAAAATACCAAATCTGAGGACAAAGCCGGTCCTCTCGGAAACAACAAAAATCAGCAAATTACCCGGGACAAATTCCAATATGCAAATTTGCTGTTGGTCACCTACACGGCCTGCTGATGTCAGTTGTACAACTGCTGATGTCAACCTATATGGATCTGCTGCTGCCCTAAAAAATTCACACGCATACATGTTTCTCTCCTTCACATGTGTGGACCAGTCACATTCACACGTGCAGACCTGTACTTGTTATCTCCAACATGCGGATTGTCACACGTGCGAGCTGTATGACTGTCTCTTCCACACGTGCGAGTTGTACGACTGTCTCTTCCACACGTGCGACTCTACTACTCCTCTCTCCTCACACGTGTGACCTTTCGTGGCTAAAAAATAGAAGCCTTCCTTGGCTGAAATAGAAACAAAATCTCCAAGAAACCTTAGACCAGATTTGCCAAAATTGCAGAATTTTCCTTGTTGAAATTTCCAAGCTCCTAGCACAAGTGCTCACTCACTTATGCTAACTCTGTAATGTCACAATGAGATGTCATGATCTCCTCCTCTTCACATCCATCTGATGGATCTTCCAACACATCTTTGCTGCAATGGCCATAATACTCCTAATGGAAGTACATTTTGCAAATGGTGTGAATGTCTCATCATAGTCAATCCCCAAAACCTGAGAGAATCCTCTTATCTGCAACATACTTAATCTTGTACAACCACCTGGAAATCACAACTGACTTCCTCATAGTCAATCCCCACAACCTGAGAGAATCCTCTTATCTGCAACATACTTAATCTTGTACAACCACCGGGAAATCACAATTGACTTCCCCTCTGGTCTAGGCACCACCTCCCACACATCATTCCGCATAATGGAATCATACTCCTGCATGACATCTCTCCAGACCTGTTGGTCTGCTTCTTGCTCAAAAGTAGCGGGCTAAGAATCTGTGATGCNGGCCAAGTAGGGACCAAACCTCTTTGGTGCTCTGCTCTCTCTCATCAACCTCTGGGGCTCACCAATTAGCTCCTTGGCTTCCTTCAAGGTCTCCTGAAACCATCTTGGTTTCCTCTTCCCTGAAGTAACCTGTTGTGGAGCAGTACCCTCATGCCCCTTAGTCTCATCCATAGATCTCAACATAAATGTCTGAGATCTTGAAGCACGTGCACTTGTGGGTTGAGTACCAGACACTTGTGATCCTGTAGCTGTACTGGGTGGACCAGTCACCCTTGAACTCGATGTAATAGACAACTGAGGCTGTGTCCCCTTGTGATGTATCATCCTGCATATGTGGGACTTTCTCAACTCACAAGATCTTCGAAAGGCTCTATCCTCCTCGATTCTAACATCTCTCCTCACAAAAATGCTCCTCAGTGATGGTATGTAGATCCGACCTCAAGACCTTGATCTTTCTCACTGTCTGGTTCTCCACAGGAGCCTAAAACTCTTGGAACCTCTTGAAGACCTCACTCTTGGTCTTCAAGAAATAGATACAGGTCTTCCTGGAGTGGTCATCAATGAATGTCACATAATACTCACATCCACCAAAGGAAACTAATGACATGGGCCTGCACACATCAGAGTGTACCAAATAAGTATCCCAACTGATCTACTGTCACTGCTCGGAAAGACAATCTTGGTGTACTTCTCAAGAGCACACCACCCCCTGCATACCTCCTGATGCTCAGTGCCAAACTGTGGCAATCTTGTCACAATCTCCCTCAACACCATCAGAGCTCCATGATGCAAGTGAGCCATCCTCCTATGCCAAAGCTCACACAACTGACTGTTGTTGCTGCTACTAGCCAAAGCATGTAATGGTTGAAAGATGAGTATGTACAGTTTCCCATCATGAGTCCCAATCACTCTGGATGATGTGATACTGGATCCCTTAGGGTGAAGGACCTCCTCATTTCAGAAAGACACCTCAAACCCCCTATCTTGAATGGTGGAAATTGATATCAGGTTCTTCTTCAGCCCAGGGACATACAAGACATCCCTGAACACCATGGGTGGCCTCAACTCCCTCTGAAAGGAAATTGTGCTACGCCCAATCGCCTTGACTTTGGTGTTATTCCCAAGCACTATCTCCAACTTGATCCCAGTCTCTGTAAGATCAGTGAAGTGCTCTCTAACACCAAACATATGATTGGATGCTCCACTGTCTATGTACCATACACTAGATGGTGTCTCAATTGTAGATAGACTAACAAGAAAGGACATCTCCCTTTCAAATTGAGAGGTGAACTCATCCTCCTTAGCTGATGCTGTTGTACCACCCTGCTTCTTCTTCCTGTTGGGACACTGTCCAACATAGTGCCCCATCTTGTTATAAGCAAAGCATTTAACTTTGCACATATCCCTCTGTTGCTCACCTCCCTTTTGCTACTGCTTGGCCCCACCCTTGGGACCCTTCTTGGTCTTCTTCTTGCCCTTTGCATAAAGAGCAAGATCCTCACCATCATCCCCACCATGCTGCTGACTAGTAGATCTAGAGCCAATCTTGAGCTCCTCCTGTACAAAGTCATCCCATAGCCTCTCCCAGCTAGGCATATGTTCTCTGGCTACAATGCCTCGTACAAAGCTCTCCCAAGGTTTGGAGAAGCCATTTAAGGTTGCCCTCACCAACTCTGATGGATCCACTATCTCCCCCACCACTGCCAACTCATCACTAATCTGTGAAAACCTAGTGAGGAATGGGGCAACCGACTCAGTCTTAGTCATCTTAGTGCCCCTCAATTTCTCTTTTTGAACCATCTTCTGGTTTTGGTTAGGGCTCAGGTAAAGGCTACACAAATACTGCCACATCTGAAATGCAAAGTTCTTACCAGAAACATGAGGAATAATATGGTCTTTCACTGCATCCAGGATAGTCCTCTTGGCCTTTTGATGTTCCTCTTCTTAAACTCTGCCAAGAGCACTGCATCTGTAGGAGGGACCACTGGATTTTCAACAATGTCCCATAGCTCATCCTCCAAGATCAAAACAGGCCTAGCCTTCCATGGAGACCAATTGCCAGCCCCAGTTAGCCTATCCTCCACCCTCTACCCTCCAACTGACATGGCTGCCAACTGATGATAAAAAGGCCAAAGAAATCTGCTGTCAAGGTGAGTTAAAATTCTGCCCAACTGTCTGCAATTTATATCAGTCCTCTTGTGCCCTTAGGCTCTGATACCATGAAGATTTTTGAGGTTTCTTTGGGTTGTTAGAACAGTTCTGTTTTGGGACTGTCTTAAGGTCACTAACAGGTCTGTTTGCTGCCTTCAAAAAACTGATATAATGCTCATTTTAATGCTTCTGTTTTCAAGGTTAGAAAACATAGGTTTGCAGTCCATAAATTCTCCTTTAAACAGTTATTAAAAACATGACATACACCTCAGATCTTTTCCACTTTGAATGCTGATAATAAACATGCACACCACAGAAATTTTAGTCATGAATTTTTGGTCAACATGACCCTGGAAAAACCCCGAAAGGGGAAAACCAGTGAATAGGAAATTTATTAGGAACTTTAAGGAAAAATATTACAGCAAAGGTTACAACCAACTTATCTCTAGTTAGCTGCCAAATCTTTCTTGGAATTTGTGCCAGAAGTTGCCTAGGAAACATCGCCCTTTACCTCAGACTTCAGCGCTGTATTTCCTGAAGATGCTGCTGTGCAATGCCTTGGAATCTGTGCCCTTCCTGTGCTGCAAGTGCGCCCTTCCTTGGGCTGCTAGTGCACCCTTCCTTGGCTGCAAGTGCGCCCTCTTCCCAAGACTAGTGCGCCCTTCTTTCTTGCCTTCTCCAAATTCTTCTTCTCCTCTCCTCTCCTCGCCTACTTCTCTTCATTCACTCAAAGAGACAATGTGTCTCCCTTTCCCTCTTCTCTTCTCTTTAGCCTCATCCTTAGGCTAACCTAGGAACCAATGGCTAGGATTAGATCTTAGCCAACCAAGATCAAGGGTGGAGATTAGATCTCCCCCTCTACTTGAGTTCCCTAAGTCACTTTATGATTAATGAGCTCATAAAGGCAGTTTGATTTTATAACAAGTAAATTGAGGGAGGGGTACTTTTCCCCATTTAGTGTTAGGCACATCAATAACACTAGGGGACCATCTCCCAAAGTACCAAAACTCAACAAGATGGAAAGTGAGAGATGATGAATGGATCCCCTTATAGGTCGCTTAGAGGTGAAGGGAGGCTTGAGGAAGTGTCTTGTGAAAGGGTAAACGGTTGCAAAGGGTTGTACACCTGCAAAACAATGTTAGGACACCAAAACAAAATGATAGATTGCAATATAAGCCTCAAAACCTAAGGGGAATCAACAAGATAAGCTTGTTGTCCAAAAACTGCAGCATATATCAGATTTATATCAGCAATGAATAAGTCATGACAACTGTATAATTAACCATCAAATTCTTCAAATGATTATTGGATAATTAAGCCCAAAACATGTAGATAATATTCCAATGTTTAAACTCAACTTTTGATGGTAAAATAGGGCTGCAAAAATATGTTATCAGCAATGTATTAGGGCAGCCTTGTGGCTGTAGGAAACAATTGCTACAATGACAAAATCTAACCACAAAAATCAATAAGTAAACCGTAAAAAAGATAGCCAATTATTAATAGAACAATAATTTAGGTTCACAAGTAAATTTCCATGGTAGATTGGATAGTAAAGAGTGAAAGAAAGAGAGTTTTGCTGCAGCCCTAATGGCTGTAGCATTAAGTTTATTACAACAACAAATCACCTGGCTAAAAGAGGACGCCCTTAGGGCACAAGAATGCTTATAACATGTAGAAAATAATCCAACTTGAACAATTGCAATATCTCGTAAATTCATGTATTCCAATGCAATAATATTGTGTCTCCAATGCAATTTAGACTAGTGCTTAATCAATTGGGCAATGGAGTTTCTTGCGTAAAAGGTAGTTTCGTTACTTCTCTAGGGGGTGTAAGCCCTTTTACTCCCTATGCAATTTAGACTAGTGCTTAATCAATTGGGCAATGGGGTCTCTTGCGTAAGAGCTAGTTTCGTTACTTCTAGGGGTGTAAGCCCTTTTTCTCCCTAGAGAAAACTCAACTAGCGAGGTAAATCTAGGAGGGTGTAAGCCTCTTTACTCCTAGCAACCTTTGCAAAATAGCTTATTCAAAGATAACAAGGTAGACTTGATGAAGGGTGTACGCCCTTATACTCCTCCAAGGGTTTAGACAAATAAATTCTTGAAACAAAAAGAAACCAAACAATAAATGTAGAAATTCCTTACCAATTCCAAGAATAACATAAAGACACCCTTCTTTATCAAGCATATTCCACCAACAATACCAAGAACAAGCATCCAAGCGATAACGCCTTACTTTCTTCACCAACAGACATGAACTAGCATCACAAAGAGAGACTCAAGAGAGAGATAGTGTGAAATGCCCAAGTAGGGTGCAAATTTCAGCCAAGAGAGTATGTAAC
Organism: Picea sitchensis; assembly: GCA_010110895.2. Taxonomy (NCBI): domain Eukaryota; kingdom Viridiplantae; phylum Streptophyta; class Pinopsida; order Pinales; family Pinaceae; genus Picea; species Picea sitchensis. The sequence goes on along the minus strand of SNQJ01S0023483.1, from coordinate 64,110 downwards.
TCTGAAGTGAGTTATCCAAAATGACAAAAGGGGTGACCTCTATTTATATGAGGCCACCTAAAACCCTTTTGTCCCCATTCGACAAGTCAACATAAAGTTAGGGAGGCCCACCTCCTTTAATTGTCCATTTACAACTTAAAATTCTAATTTACAAATGAAAATCCACTTTTAGGGGTGACATCATGCCCTAAAAGTGACGTTTTGGCATAGAGAGCAAGTCATTGAGCCTTTTGAGGAAATTGTTGGGCCTCTAAAGGCTTGGTCTTCAAGGTGCAAAGGCTTCCCTCCATCAAGGCATTCCAAATCTTCATCCAATCAACCAACACCACCAACTCTAGCCCTCCAAGTGTGATGTCATGCCTTAGAAGAGAGTGATAAGGCCTCCAAAGACAAATGTTGGGGCTGGTAGGGCTAGCAAGTCACCTCCAAAGGACACTCAAGTTCCTCTAAAGGCAACGTCCCTCATCCAAGCTGTTCAAGGAGATGGGGCGCATCATCCAACCTGTGGGCTTCATGCCCCAAGTGAAGGTCTAAGTTACCTTGTGCCTCCACAATCAAGATGTCACCTGTCAAAGACCTACAACGACAAGCAAGTACACCCTCCAAGGGTCCACAAGTCACAATATCATGCCAAGTAAGCCATATCCAATAAAAGAATCACCCAAACATGTGTATCAAATCCCCCCTTTTCAAAATAAACATATGCTCATAGACCTTATATAATTTTCCAAGTTTAGATATGGGAGCGGTGTCATAGTGCCCTATTGGGTAAACAAGTTCCTCAAGTAGGGGAAGTTTCCAAGGAGAAAACTCTCTAGGTCATGTAGTGAATGTGGAATGGATGGGGGTTAGACTTCTAGGTATGGGGTTTCATGACATACAAGGGCTCGTATTGTCTCATTTATGGGTGCCTTTGTAGAGGGTGTGCTGCCCTTTGTTCGCGATGCAACATTTTTCCAGGCCCATTCATTTGCCATTAATTAATTAAAGTCCAAAACATTTGGGTACTATAAGACATGGAAAGAAAAGAGTACCGCAACATCACTTGAAGCTAGAGGTACATAGAGTGCCATGTGCATGGAAAGAAAGGGACACTGCATACGTGTACACACCTCAACAAGCGAGACATCAATATAATGTGCGTTTGCTTTTGTAGGTCTTCCAAGTTTTTTAAGAGAAACATTTCATCATTTTCAAGACCTCTTGGGTGAGCATCTAGAAGGTTATGATTTGGCTTTTATCTTTTGCCAACTACATTTACCTCTGGGCCTTTAGCCCCTTCTTCCCATGAAACGAGGTACATGCCCTTCTTGGGTCAATAAGCCCGAAGACCTAAAAGATTGGGAACCAGAGGGGAAGAAGTGATGGAAGATGACAAGATGACACTCACCAAAGGTGAAATAGGGAAAAAAGCTTAATTTCCAAGTAAATGTTTTCAAAATCAAGAAAGAATCCTTTGCAACATGTTCAAATGCTTGAATTATTAGAATGTCACTTGCCATAATACCAGACTTGTTACCTCATGGAGCAAGACCCGATGTCCTCTCTGATCCAAGCCAAGTGTGGTGGACGATGTTGCCATCGTCGAATGGTGATGTGTGGTGAGTGAAGGGCTTTGTGTGCTGGACTGCCTCTCGGTACTCAATCTCTGCAACCTGAGGGCCTCGAGACATCATCTCCTTAGTTATCCCTAGAAATGGGGGATAACAGGAACATAAATCGTTTTTTGAAATTTTTTTGTATGCTTCCATCTACCATCTAGACACAACTGTTCTCTCAAAATTTGGATAAGAACAATTTTGTTATCAATACATATTGTTCATATCAAAACATGCAAGTTTTCTGGGATGATTTCTTTCTGCTAGGGGGAATTTGTAAGGAGGATGGGTCGAAGGTGATAAAGTTTCAAGAAATTGTTGAAGAAGTGGTAAGTCACTTTAAATTTTCTTCAAAGACCTAAGTAGAACCAATTGTTGAACTTATGCTTATACTGAGAGGGGGGGTGAATCAATATAAGATACTTTTTACTTTATTTAACCATTCATCAATCATTTATTAGCCGAGAAACAATAATCACATATAAACTCAAATCACAATGCACAGAGTTTAACATGGAAACCCAATCGGGAGAAAACCATAAAACTTATCTTTATAAATGTATATAGGCACCAACCTATTGGAGACACCAATCTCGTAAATAGAGCACTAACTCAGCAAGATGTAGGCACCAACCTACTGGAGACACCAATCTCCTCAATTGAGCACCAACTCAACAACATTTACTGGCACCAACCTACTGTTACAATATTTGCAAGCAACAACCTGCTAGAGACACCAATCCCCTCACATGAGCACCAACTCAACAAGATATGTGTAGACACCAATCCAAGCTTTTTATACACAGAGTACTTCGAACTTCACCTGCATGCTTCATTCCACATACAATCCTTCAAATCCTAATCACATGTAGCCTTCATGCCCTAGCGAGTGTCATAACATCATTCCTAGAATATGATCCCAGACTGCAGTATCACAACTTCAAGACAACACACATTGCAACTTCACCACCTCAAAACAATGTACATTGCAGCATCACAGACCTTCATATCTTCATAGTGCACCTTAAGAACAAGAAAATCCCAAGAAAACTCCTCAAATTTCTCTTGCACATCTTTAGATCCCAAAAAGACACCCCAACTCCTTTAGCACACCTCAAATCACTTTTGTGCACCTCAGACTTGATCTCTTGCTTGGTTGCATTACAAATGTGCACATCTATTCTATATTTATAGTAATTTTGTCCTCAATTTCACGGTCGACCTGTAAAAACTGGTTGAGTTGACCTAAATTTTCTAGCTGGGTTGTCAGATAGTAAAATTCATATCTCCTCATTCCGAGGGAGTTAGAGGGAATGCCATATACCGTTGGAAAGGTCTTGGAATAAGCTTTCCAATCATATAAGCTATGCTCCCATTTGAGCTAGGTATATAGGGTAGAAATGCCTTCAAAGACAGGGTATCCAAACTGAGCATCAATAATCCAAAAACAATGTTTCCAACAATCTCCATCTTGCAATCTTTATCTTGGACATCTGTAGTCTCCCCTTATCTTTGATATCAATGACAACAATATTTCCAACAATCTCCCCCTTTGTCATTGATGGCAACTCTTAGTCAATTCTGATACTTACCCTGTTTGCAACTTTCCTTGTGTCTGCTATTCTTCCTTTGTCTGCAACTTCTTCCCCTTTGACATCGATGGAAAAGGGTTGTTCCCCTTGAGCTTGTGCTTCCCTTTACTGATGAGATGAGAGGGGTATCACTCCCATACAACATTTTTCTCCTTTTACTTCATCGAGTATGTATACATTGCTTGAGGTTCTGTTTGCATTTTCCACTAATCTTCTTGAAGCTGCTTTCCTTATCTCACACCCTTTAGAATGAAATGTGAGGTTGTAACCTTGATCACACATTTGGCTGACACTTAGAAGATTATGCTTTAACTCTTCTACAGACAAGACATTCTATGTCTATGTCTTTCCATTATCAAGACTAATGGTACCTTTTCCAACTATCCTTGCAGAAGCATTATCTCCAAAAGTAACACTACCTCCTTTTTTTCCTTCAAGGTGAGAAATTTGGTCTGGTCCCCTGTCATGTGTTTTGAACATCCATTGTCAATGTACCATTGGTTCCCTTTATTTTGAGCATTGAGTGCAAGTTCACATTCTTCCTTCTTCTGTTCTTCTTGCTTCCTTTACCACACCTTGGTGTATTCCTATCTATGCTTGGTAAGGACATCTTCTTCCTTGTTTTGTTAAGGAGAGTTTATTATGTTGCTTCTATAGTTAGATGCTATGTGCCCATAGTTATTGAACTTATAACATTCAATATCAAGTAGAGGAGAAAATGAATTGTAGTTTTTGTTAGCATACCCATGAGAACTTCTCGTTTTGTTGCTCACATAATCATCCTTTGAGATTTTGTAAGAACTTCTATTTCTATCTCTCACATGATCACTTCTTGCATAAAATCTACAATCTATTGCTTTATGACCAAAATTATTGCAAGAAGAACAATAGCCAAGAAAGAGATTTTGGTATCGGTTTGTGAAAGGTCTTCTTGGTGGAATAACTCTGATGAACTCATTCTTGTTGTTCTTGTGAGAAGAATTAGGTTTTTGATGGTCATCGTTTCCTTTCCTGTAGCTGCTTTCATTGTTGATGGAGCCTTTGAGAATATTAACATAGCTTTTGGGCTTTTCTTCATTTTCTTTTTCTGATGGCTTTGTGACCTTGATACTTGCATCTCCCTCTGTGGTCTTTTGTTTATCGTCGTAGACAATACCTGTCTTAATGAATGGTGACCTTTGGCAACTAAGAATATTATCTAAGATTTTAGTACTCTTTCCAAACGTCAAGCTTCTATTCAATCGATCAATTGTTTTCTCTAGTTCCTTTCTTAAGGAAATGATTTTAGCCTCTAGCTTCTTGCAATTTTCTTCTTTTTCTTTCAGTTGGCTTCTCATCACTTCTTCTATCCTTTTTGCCTCTTCTGGTTGAGTCTTCAAGATGATAACTATCGTCTCTGTTTCTTCAAGATCACGATCCTTCTTTTCATGTTTATGCAATTGCTCCTTCTGCTTTATATTCTTTTCCCCAAGTCTGTCTTTCTTCTAATGCACTAACGAGTTCTGCTTCAAGATTCACTTCCTCTGAATCTAGCTTTTCTTTTAGATTATCTTCATTTTCTTCATCAACAGGTTTTGTATCCATGGTTATGGAGAGAGATTCTTCTTCATTACCACTATCTTTCCTTTCTTTGTATTTGTCTGGCCCTCCTCTTAGCTTTTTCACAAATTGTGCTTCTTTTGTTTTTGATTCATAGCTGGAACAATCACCAGATCTCTCTTAATAAATGTTTTGCAGCCTGTCCCAAATCTATTTAGTTGATGTACACTTCATTACCTTGACAGTCTTAGAATCTGGTAGGCCACTCAAGATGACATCTATTACTTTTGCATTGTTTTCACTTGACTCCTTCCCAACTTCATTTGTATAACCTATTGTGACTGATTTCCAAATACCAAACCCAAGGGCCTTCAAATATACCTTCATTCTTATACTCTATGTTGCATAATTTGTTCCATTGAACAAATGAGCTTTGTTTGTAAGGAGACCTTCCTTACAATCCATATTTGCTTAGGATCTGCCTTCGAGTGGTTAAATTGTCTTTGAAGGAACTTTCTCTGGTACCAATTGTAGAACTTATGCTTATACTGAGGGGGGGTGAATTAGTATAAGATACGTTTTGCTTTATTTAACCATTCATCAATCATTTATTATATGAGAAACAATAATCACACATAAACTCAAATCACAATGTAGAAAGTTTAACATGGAAACCCAATTGGGAGAAAACCATAAAACTTATATTTATAAATGTCGTAAGGCACCAACCTACTGTTACAAAGATTGTAGGCACCAACCTACTGAAGACACTGATCTCCTTAATTGAGCACCAACTCAGCATGATGTAGGCACCAACTTATTGGAGACACCAATCTCCTCAATTGAGCACCAACTCAACAACACTTGTAGACACCAACCTATTGTTACAATATTTGCAAGCACCAATCTTTTGAAGACACCAATCCCCTCACCTGAGAACCAACTCAATAAGATATGTGTAGACACCAATCCTAAATCTTCATACATAAAGTACTTCTGACTTCACCTGCATGCTTCATTCCACAGACAATTTTCAAACCCTAGTCACATGTAGCCTTCATGCCCTATTGAGCCTCATAGCATTATTCCCATAATATGATCCTAGACTGTAGCATCACAACCTCAAGACAACACACATTGCAACATGACAACCTCAAAACAACACACATTGCAACAACACAAACCTTCATTCCTTCATAGCGCACCTTAAGAACAAGAAAATCCCAAGAAAACTCCTCAAACTTCTCTTGCACACCTTTAGATCTCAAAAAGACACCCCAACTCCTTTCGCGCACCTCAAATCACTTCTGTGCACCTCAGACTTGATCTCTTGCTTGGTTGCACTACAAATGCACACATGTATCCTGCATTTATAGTAATTTTTTCCTCACTTTCAGGGCCAACCTGTAAAGACTGGTTGAGCCAACCTAAATTTTCTGGCGGAGAAATTCACATCTCCTCATTCCTAGGGAGTTGGAAAGGTCTCAGAATAAGCTTTCCAACCATATAACCTATGCTCCCATTTGAGCTAGGTATATAGGGTAGAAATGCCTTAAAAGATAGGGTATCCAAACTGAGCATCAATAATCCAACAACAATGTTTCCAACAATCTCCATCTTTCAATTTTTATCTTGGGCATTTGTAGTCTCCCCTTGTCTTTGACATCAATGACAACGATATTTCCAACACCAACATGGTCGAGATTGTAAATATTGTCTAAAAAATTCCTAGGTTTATTCATGATGATCAAAATGATCATCTAATGGAGGTTGTATGAAAGGAGGAGTTAAAGGATATGATATTTGTGTTCTAGATGTATAAGGGCCTTGGCACTGATGGGTGGCCAATGGAGTTCTACTTGGGTTTCTATGATATGATTGAAGAAGATCTACTAGGTGTTGTGGGGGAGTCCATAATTTCAGGGCAAGTCTTGAGGGCTATGAATACTACTATTCTATTTTGATCCCCCAAAAGAATGCCCCACAAACTTTTGAAGATTACAGACCTATCTCCTCGTGCAACACTATTTGCAAAATTATTACCAAGGTTATAGCAAGAATGTTGAAGCCAATCCTCTTCGGGATATGAATTCAGCATTTTGGTTTTTATGTGGTAGACAAATTCATGATGCAGTGGGTGTAGCATAGGAGGGATTGCACACAANTTGTAGGCCTTCAAAGTGAAGCTTTGATCTCTCCAAAGCATATGATAGAGCAAATTGGCTTTTATTAAGATTCATTTTGACTCATTGTGTTTTGTCTCCCAATGGTCAAGTGGATAGAAGGATGTTTAAATTCTGCCTCCTTTGCATTGTTAGGGAATGGATTGTCCTCATATTTTTTTGAACTCTTCTAGAGGGCTTTTGTGGGAATGCCCTCTTTCTCTACTTCTATTTTTGTTGGTTGCTAAAGGCCTTAGTAGATTGGTGATTTCTTTAAGGGAAGCAAGAAGGCTTAGAGGTATCAAAATTGGTAGAATGTTATTCTAACTCACTCACTTTTTATGGATCATGTTCTCTTGTTTGGAAATGAGTCTTGTTGTCATCCTCGGAGATTTAAAGAAGTGTTGGAACTTGGAACTGTACATGAAAACCATTAGCATGGAAGTAATTGCCCCAAAATCCTTAGGGCTCGAGAATTTGCAATAAAATATCTCCCTTCCTTTGAGATAGTTTTCAACAAGGGTTTCAAATATTTGGAATTGTACTTGAAGCCAAGTCATTATGGACACTTTTACTAGCTTTGGTTGTATTCAAAGATAGAAAATAGGATCGTTGTGTAGTGCAATTCTTAGAAGCAGTTTTGGTATATTGACATGTTGTTTCCTATATTCGTATTGGTAGACAAAAAAAGATCAAGGATCGTTGTTTCAAGTTTCTTTGGAATGGGAAAAAAGAAAAAAACACACTTCTAGGGGTAATTGGAAGCGTATCTTTGGGGGTTGGGGGATAAAGAACATTCAAAGTTTTGGTCAAGCTGTTGCAGCGAAAAATCTCTGGAGAGTCTGTACTAGAAGTGGTTTGTGGCATCGGGTGATGAAGACAAAAATATATGGAACCAATGTCAGTAGAAGATTGTATAAGGTCGTATGCGAAGAGTTTTAAAGGCTCATAAAAATCTTGGAAGGCATTAGTTTGATCCTCTTTCCTTTTATTGGATTTTGGTTAGCATGGTAGGTGGTGGATGGATCATGGCTCAAACTTGGGATCAATTCTTGGTTATGTTGTAAAAGGTCTTATAATTTGTTTGAGGCTTTAAAGGCTCACCTCCACAACCTCAATCTGCACTATTTAAGAGAGGATTACACTCATCAACAAAGATTGCTTTTGAGGGAGGGATGGAGAAAAATGGAGGAACTGAGCATGGCATGTAATTTAGCCACCGAATGGAATGCATACACTTAGGATCTGGCCATAAGTAGCATAAAATTATGGCCAGGTCAGGATAAGCTTGTTTTGTCTAGGAATTCGATAGATGGGAAGTATATTGTGAAACCTAGCTATGCATCTTTGTTTGCACAAGATATGTAATTTGATCCAACTTGGTGGTGGAAAAGAATTTGGAAAATAAAGGTCCCTTCCAAGATAAAATTATTCTTTTGGATGGCATTAGAAAACAAGGTCCCAAAATGGGAAGTACTCCAAAAGAGAGCTTGGAATGGGCCTGGAATATGATTTCTTTGTAGAGAACAAGGTGAATGTATTACTCATCTTCTGGTTTTGTGTCATTTTTCTTCAGAGGTGTGTTTGCAACAAAAGCTTTGAAGGCATGGGAGTTTGGGGTGGATAGTCCCTATTTGAAGCCTTCAAATCGCGGTGGAAGGATCCACAAGTCAAGGATCCGAGGGCCTTCCCTCTGATTGTTAGTTGGGCCTTATTGTTAACCAAGAATGAAGCATTGTTTTAGGATAAGTTGCCTATTGTTCTCTAGGTCTTCCAAAGGTTCAAATTCTTTTTTGAGGGTTCTAACATTCACGTGAAACAAAAAATTCGTCAGCAGATGGGCATTGTTGCTGTCCTTATACACACCTGCAAACGTGAGCTAAGTTCATCTCACTTAGTGTGTCCTTGGAGGCACAATGCCTAGGTTCACAACCCACGTCGTCACTTTGACCGAAACCTCTTCCGTCTAGGCTCACTCCTAGGGAAGCCAAGGGGGGTAGTCCCTAGTTTCTGGATTAGTTTTAGAGTTAGGTTCTAGGAGTTGATTTTAATTATTTACAAGGTTTAGGGGATTAGAATCCTAGGATGCAAAAGCAACAATGAAAGGTGCAAGGGTTAGCATGTGAAGCAAGCCTTTTCCTAGGGCAACTAAGACTAGTGCCTAAGATTGGGCAAGGGGTCAACTAAAGTTAAAGGGGGTTTCTTTACAAGTATGATTACAAGCTTACTTACAAAAGAATAATCAAACTCAAAATAGATACAAGATAGAATGCTAGAGTACAACAACAAGCTAACCACTTTAATTATTTTGTGTTTGTGCAGGATATAAAGAGATTAAAGCATCATATAACATTTACAAGATTATCATCAACATATCACCACATCAACAATTAAAGATTTAAGCACAAGTGTTATGAAGATGACTCACTCTTAGTTATTAAATCCTCAAAGTATTTATTAGATTAAGCCCAGATATTAAGCTTTCTTAAGATTGTTAAGTTTTATTAAGCTTTCACCAAAGCCTCCTTCCCTATTGCCAAATAACTGCTGGATGCTCAAGATAGTATAGCAATGAGGATAACCCTAGCTTTCACAATTAGTCCTAAGACAAGAGTACTCCAGGAAATGACACATCCTGTGCACCGTGAGACCGTCCCCGACCTACACCCTCCGTTACATTCCTCAAGCCCCGTTTTAGATGGTGAAAATGGTGGTCTAAGGTACCCTAAAGAGTCTATTAAGTTATTATATGAATTAGGTAGACTTTTAGGAGTGTTTTGGAGTGTTTTAAGATTTTTATGACACTTTTAAAATGTGAATTAGTGACTTGGCCGAAACTCACTTCAGCCTTAAAGATGTGTTGATTAAGTTTATGAGATTAAGAGCATTAACACATATATGCTATGTGAGAGCAAGTCACTTAGATGCACAAATAAATAGCTTGCAAAGTAAAGAAATAAAGTGCAAGGGCAAGAACAACTTGCCAACAAGATGAAAAGAGAAACACACTTATCTAATGATTAAGAGCATTAAGATATGACCATTAAGTGTGAGAAAAAAAAAGAAATAAGTGTTTGCCTACACTAACCACTTATCAATGAGATTATTTAGAGCATATGGCAAATGACATTAAAGAGATCTATGCAATAAATAAGAACACCATCCACTTATTGAAGCAACTAAACATTAAGGATTATAGATCTAAGCATGTAAAATAAAGATAAAGTCTTGAAGTAAACTAAGCATGCATGAGATCTAGTTAAGTTGATTATGAGGCCCAATAGGCTTAAGTTAGAGAATTATTAAGTGTTAGATCTAGATCTAGAATACTTAGAGCATTAACCAATTAGATCTTCAACCACAAATTAAACCCTAACCCAACCTTTTGGGGTATTCCTCTCCCAAATAGGTAGGCAATTAATTAAGTTGCTTAATTAGAAAAGATTTAGAGAAGAGAGAAAGGCAAGCAAACAAGAAAAGGAAGCAAGAGAGAGGGAAGCAAACCAAGAAGCAAACAAACAAACCTTAAACCCACATCCTAAGGTTTGGAAGATCCCCTTTATCTAACAAACCCTCACGTCCTAGCTCAAAAGGGAAAAAAAAGTCAAATAAAACAAGATCTAGGCTAGATCTAAACTACCCAAGAGCTCACATGTGGGAGGAGGCCTTTCCACTCCTTCTCCCACCACTATGAGCCACTACAAGCAAGAAAAAGAGAGAAGAAATGACAAAAATACTTAGAAATTGAAGAAGAAAGGTTGAGAAATAGCTACCAATCCCTTTGGGGGTCTTTGAGTGTTGTGTGGATGCCTTTGGGTAGCCAAAACCCCTCTCAACCAGATCTGAACTTGCAAAAACTAGCAAGCTGGAAATGTTACACACAACAATACCAATGAAGAAAAACTTTTTCTTTTTTAGGGCAAAACTTTTTCTTGAAATTTTTTTGGAAAATTTTTATATTATGATGACCATACAACTATATTATGCTAGCTGAAATATGGATTGCAAAGAAATATAAGGAGAAAGAGCAATAGAAGAAGATTGCTTGGAGTGTATGAAAATCTCAAAGGGAGACTTCCAAGAGGCACCCTAATGAAACCCTTGAAGTTCAACCTGCAAAACTTAACACAATAGCATGTATACAATGGATGATATGGAGGGTTAAACTAATAAAGTGAAATACTCGCACCCTATCTAGCTAACCAGATATATAGATCTACAAGACTACTCTTTGCGAGATCTACTCAAATAAAATACTTTACCTAAGATCCATTCATGCAACCATCATATCAAATTGAAACAAATTTACCTCGTGTTTGTAAGAACCAAAATACTTATAGCTCTTCCCAAAATCCTCCAAAACTTCTTTTATTATTGCATCAAGAAATGGGATCTTGGAGAAATACTTGCTCCAAAACCCTAAGAGAAGAAAAATGAAAATGGATGGAATAGAGAGAGAGAGAGTGGAAAATCAAGTAGCATAA
>SNQJ01S0023483.1:12245-48929 GCA_010110895.2 Picea sitchensis | reverse complement strand
GCGACCTATACACACAGACAGAGCGACCGTTTGTGACCTGGCAAGCTAGAAATCGTGACCAAGCCTTTCGGTCGCACCCATAAAGAAGGGAAAGTGCGACCAACCCTTACGGTCGCTCCCCTAATGAGGGGAAGGAGCGACCAACCCTTTTCGGTCGCAGCCTTAATGAAGGATAACAGCGACCAAGTGGAAATTAGGCTAGAATCTCAAGGAAGAAGTGGTGAATGTTGTTGGATTGGATAGGTGATCTTTAGGTGATAATGACCTAATGATTAGGTGGCAAATAACATTATAACACCACCCACGTAACTTTTAAAGTGATACAGTTGTGCTGTTGGTTAAGAACCCAAGTTGCTATGCTATAGATTCAAGTTCTTCCAACAACTCACCTAACAACGTGCCATCTTTGACATGTGTAGATGCATCGACAGATTTAATAAACTTTGTTCCATTGGGGCAGTTAACTAGGAAATTTCGGAGGGTCATGCCCTTCTCATCCTGTCCAACCATCAGACATAACTGTTTGTCCAATGGTTCCCCACAATTGTTTTAGTATCTCAAATCTATTATTGATACCAGCCTTTTCTGTTTGAAAGATTGCTCCTTCAATTTCTCACAGTAGGGCCCTTAAATTCTAGCCCAACAACAAAACAGCATCCCACATTGCCTGATAGGATGGATTGTCTTTGGCAATTTTAAAGGGTATAGGTCTCCATAAGATATCCCTGTCCACAACACTATGTACTTCTACCTTTTTGTTTTTTTTAACCACTGATTTGATTCTAATTTTTTAACAGCTGATTTGATTCTTTTTTTTTAACAACTGATTTGATTCTTTTTTTTTATTAATTGATTTGATTGAAGGTTGTTCCCCAGCTCTTGTTCTGGGAACAAAGAATCTGCATAGCTTTTTTTCTTCCTTCTACTTTGCCCATTCTTGAATAGCATCAAAAGCTTGTTGCTGGACATTGGACAGGGGTCAACCTCACGGCCTAGGATCCTTGCAAGGTGGTATTTTAAATGGTCCCTCTGAACAGAAGCTTCCGACAAAGCTTGAAATTCAACTTTGATTATTAATCCCATCAAAAAGTTCCTCATTCCCAAAATCTATCCAAATCCTTTGGCATGTTGGTGGGATGATAAACGAAACCTAGGACAAAAAAATTGAAACATTTCAACACTAAAAAATGTTTGTTACAAGAAATTAGACAAAGAAAATATGCAAAACTCCCAAGGATGATCCAAAACAACAGGGAAATTCTATGCACATCACAAATCCTTGCATATAGTTGAAAAAAAACCTTAAAACTGAAAACAAAATGGAAATTGATTCTCAGTCCATGAAAGATTCGTTGATAGTGATTATTCTCCAAGAATGCCCTTTGAAACATGCTGGAACACTCATCCCTCTTTTAATCATCCAAAAAGATAGTTAAAAATGAGAAAATCACAGGTCGAATTGGCTGAAGCCTTTTCTTTTTCTGACAGCTGAGTTTTTCAAAAAACTGGCCAAACTCACTATTTTTTGTTGGTAATATCTCAGCCCCCCCAAAACAAAATCTCAGAGTTTGGTTAGTAATCACCTAGTTTTCCAACACAATTCCTGATAGCTATGCTAGCAGTGAAATTCTACTTTAATTTTTCCTTGGGTAAAGCAGAATGATTTCCATAGTCTATTGAGAAGAGATACATACTAAATCTCGTTTCTATGACAAGTTGGTGCCAGTTTGTTCCAAAATAATTTTGTTGTTCTTTGTAGCATTATTACTAGTTTTTCTTCTATGATCTGTGTTCCAGTGTATAATATGAATGTGGTTAACCAATTTGCATTTTTTGTTAAATTTGCACTAACCACAAGGGCATTGCTCTGTTAGTTTACATATGAAATTTAGCAGAAGACTGCATCTTTCATAATGTTTTACAGTCTTTCAAAATGTTTATCCTTACATGCTAAATAGTGGTGAGAACCTAGAGTACTGTATCTGGTGTGAGATCCCTCACCTTTATCTGTATATGCAAAGGACAAATACAAAGCCAAACAACCAAGCATTTGAGATGGATGCATATGATCAATGCTTTTTTGCTCAGTGCCAAGATAATGCAATTATATATAAAAACAATACTTTATTTCCTTTTCTGAGGTCGTCATAACATAACATCTAGTGTTATTGCAGTTTGATGATGACTTTACCTTTGGTTTCAGCTCATTGGAATGCCAAACCAAGCACTGGAATCAAGGTCACAAACTAGATTGTAGAGCAACTACAGATCCTGCTGTCGGGGACCCTAAAAATAATACCTGCAATTCGTCCAATGCATTTGGAACTTGTAAGAAAAATGATTGTTTGGCAAAAGCTTCTGACACTGGAGTACCATTGGCAGCCTCCAGTGGAGGTACTGATGGCATATTGTCAAAGCCTAAAAAGGTCAGTAGTAAGCTCTTGTATTTGGTTATCATGGAAATGCTTGCTTCATTATATTCCCTAGAAATTTCTGCTATTTTTCACTTTCACTAAATAAAAGGAATTTGCAAATAATGCTGCTGTTTTATTCTGTGGATGTACCTATGATGGATCAGGTATTGTTTTCATATGAAACATTTGTGGAGCTTTTCAACTGGAACAAGCTAAGGCTTCCACCATGTGGGCTGATCAATTGTGGGAACAGGTAACTTGTACAATGTAAAAATATGCTAAATTTGGCAATTGTAATGCCTTTCTTATTCATCTTTATTTGGAATACGAATTGTGTTGCCTTTGATATCACGTTTTGTTTGCAATACCATCAGTTATGAGATTCTTAATGCTGTAAGATATGCCAATAATATATTTTAGATTTTCTATTTTAACTTCAATAAGTGGTTCTAATATAAGATCCTTTCTACTGGTCAATATGCACAGCTGCTTTGCAAATGTTGTGCTTCAGTGTCTCACATACACAAGGCCGCTTGTAGCTTACTTGCTAGAAGCAAACCATACACATACATGTGAGTTTTGTTGTTCCGTTCTGCCTGCATATAATGGCAGTTGTCTTTTTAATTCTTGATTGGCATCAAGGTTTTCATTTTGGTTTAATTTATGTTCCTATTTGGTAGGTGTAAGGAATGATTGGTGTTTTTTATGTGAGCTTCAACATCATGTTCGGAGGGTTAGGCAAAGTGAAGAACCATTTTCACCATTAGGAATACTCTCCCGTATCCCCAAAATGAGTGGAAGTCTTGGATATGGAAGACAAGAAGATGCTCATGAGTTCATGAGGTAGTTTATGTGAAAATTTCTTAATTCCTTTTATTTTGACTTAAAAGGAATGGTGGTTTATTCTTGCAATCATTATCCTTTAGCTCTTTCAGGGGGTATAATGTATGATTGCCTTTTGCATTTGACTGATTGTTTGAGCTTCTTGTAGGGTTGCAATTGATTCAATGCAATCTATCTGTCTTGATGAAGTTGGAGGAGAGAAGGCAGTACATCCTGATACTCGTGAGACCACACTTATCTATTATATTTTTGGGGGGCATCTTCAGTCCCAGGTAAGTTTTAACGTATCTAAATGTCTTATGACTCTCTCTATTTATTGTGTCTCTTTGCCAACTTGGGTGATTGTTCCTTTATATAAGGAAAATTTCATTCTTTTGCTTTCACAGGTGAAATGTACACGGTGCCTCCGGGTTTCAAATCGATATGAGAATATGATGGATCTTAATGTTGAAATTCAAGGAGATGTGTCGTCTTTGGAGGATGCGCTGGAGCAATTTACAGCACTTGAATGGCTGGATGGAGAAAACAGATATAAGTGTGATGGGTATGTGATGCTTTGTCATATAATTTCTCCACCCTCTTGAATTGCTTTGTTTAAAGTTGAGATTTGAAATGTTATGATATTTTTTTGGGGTTTGCATGCACTTGAAAATCTCCTTGGTTTTCAAGGGCACACTTATATAATGTTAAGCATTGCAGAAATGCATTAACTCCACTTTCTCTGAGCAATTCGTTTTTGATAAATTATATATATATATATATATATATATAGAAGGGGATTATTTAGGTATGTATGTATGTATGTATGTACGAGTTATTGATAATGATCATGACAGTAGATGTTAGATTCGATGCTTGTTGATGAACCTACAAATTGGAAGGGGTCCCTTCAAAGGGTTTTTTTTTTTTTTTTTTGCGAGAGTGGCTGAAGTTCTATGCACACCCATGCTTGAAACTTTTGACTTATGTGTTACAAGGAACATGTTAGCATCCTACCTCCATTATTGTTAAGAATGTTGCTGGAATGATTGTGTTGATGGAACTTGGAGGTGTGGAAGCAGTAGTGAAAAGAGATGCTCTTGGAATAGTCTGGAAATCACTGAATGGCCTGAATGTCGCTGAAGTGACACCCCTTCTTGATGGTGTGGCATTGCTTTCGATGGTAGTGGCCACCTCCATCATTACTTTTCGACATTGTGGGGTTTGAGAAGAGTTTTATTCTTTTCATGGTTCTCGATGCTTGGGGACTTGATTAAGCTTTGCTAGTGATTTGGGTACAATGACTTCAAGAATCTTTGAAAAAGAAAACAATAATCCTTGATTAAAAGCCTCTATGGATTGCACCCACTTAGTGTGATTGGTTGTTGAGTGATTAAGAGTGCAAGAATTTTAGTAGAAGAGCCCACTGTTAAATAAGGGGTTGCTCTAATAAGAGCATGCCATATTATCAAAGTCAAATCGACCAAGTTTCTAAAGTATGACAAAATTAAAGCTCAAAATCACCAACATCTAAAGATTTGTTGGGCATGCTTTTTTAGGGTTTTAAATACTAAGGGGTATTGGCGATGACCACAATGTTAAAGAAATTATTTTCTAAGAAGTGCATGGCACATCAACATAATGTGAAAGTACCCAACATTCCACCTGCATCTTAATCACTAAAACTTAGTGTTTATCTTCCTCATTTGAAATATTATCGAGTGTTTCCCCTTTATTTCGAGTCCCTTGGTTCACATCCTAACATTCACTCCCCACTAAGATATCTTGAGAAAATATCGCCACAACTTCCAAAGAGAAATCAGACTTGTGTATTGACAACACAAAACATTGGGTCTATGCAATTTGCACACTACATCAATTTTTATTGCCTACCTTGAAAACATTGACAATTAGAGAATGTGGAGTACAAGATTAGGATGAGCAGTTGGGATTCCTAACGTCTTTCCTTCCAGAGAGCTAATTGTTTGGTGCATAAAGAAGTATGATTTGAAAACAAGGTAGTTCAATGTAGCTCTAGGTATGTTTCTAGTTGATTTAAAATAATGAAGTTTCAATGCCCCCGTTGTGTCAATGATAATTATTTGTTGAAGAAGCTAAGGGTTTTCTAACTATGAAGAATGGGATGTATGCACTTATTAGTTCATGGATGGTTGAGCCAAATTCTACAATGATGGAGGCCTATGCTTATGAAATTGAAATTCTTAGGTTCCCATATAGAGGGTTTGCATGGTTGGTGCGCTGATTGTGTAAGTAAGCCAACACCAGGACTTGTATAATTATAACGTTTGGGTAATTGACAAGCTTGCCATTAGATTTGTTTGGGATCAAATTATAAGCAATTCCATATCTAGATAATTTCAAGAGTTTGAGAAGATCATTTATTTTCATATGAGTTTGTACATGGCTTATGCATTATTGTAACACGTGGCTGCCTAGGAAAATGTACCATCCTCATGAAAATGATCCAGTTTAATTTTGGAACTTTCAGTTTTGGAGAAAATTTATGTTTGGGATATCTACGTTAATGACAAGTTTATATTAGAGTTTTTTTGTTTATTGGAAGCAATTTTCCTAGATAGAATGACAAATGTAAATAGGATCATGAGAAAGGCCTTCCTCCACCAAAGATACCAAAGATCCCATAAAAGCTGTAGCCATAGGAGGATGAAGGAAGAGAGGGGGCACTCCTTTAAGAATACAGTGTTGGAGATATGTTAGAGGTACCCTTGGAGGAACCAAACCAAATGGGTTTGTTTATTTGTGAAATTGCAAGTGTTGGAGAGTTCCATGCTTTGGTAGTTAATTTTGAGGGCCCACAAAATACATCCATTGAAGAGCCATTAGTTAATGATTCGATACAAGGAGCATTAATATGGGATAAACTTGCCATTTTTAAAGGTTTAAACATGCCAAACAAATTTGAATAGGGTTATCTCTCTCTGATGTCATTCAAAATTTGATAAAGCATATTGGTCAAAAAATCTAGAGATAATCGTGTTGCCATATTGATAAAAAATTGCACAAAGAGCAAATCCCACAATACATTGAAGAAAAGAACTTGAAATTCCTCAATTTTTAAATCTCGTAGACAATTTAACACTCTTCAAGATGTATTTCTTGAATTGATTTCATAGTCATATTGACTTGGGATTATGTGCAACCTTTCTCCTTGTGAAAATAAATTTGTGCTTGTTCCCAACCCTTGACTAATTCCACTACATTGTAGCAACTTGATCCTCTTTCTAGATGTTTGCTCACTTTCTTGATTAGGTCGACTGCAATAGCATTGACTTGACTCCACAACAACAACTTCATCTCAACAATATGCCTTGAGGCTCATGCTCTGCAATTCATATCATCTTGCATGTTGTTCCTATCTCGACAAAATACTCCTGCTTGGTTCGTTGATCGGGACAAACTCTTCACAATCCTTGTGATGAAATCTTCTCAATTTTTGTCAAGAGATAGACGTGCTCTTCTTGTTCCCCTTTCAATCCCAATGGATACTTTTGAATCTTTACTTGGGGCGATGTTACGACAAATACATGGGCTAAATCCCATGTAGGCGTATTAGGATGGGTGCATATAGGGTCTTATCACATATCATGACGAACAACTTATCACAATGTGGGTGATGATTTATCAGTATGGATGGTGGCTTATCACATTGTATCCCAAAAGGCCCATGAACACTTTTAATTTAGGATTAAGAAATCTCATGACATGGCATAGACTATCTCACTCTATAAAATTCATGTTCATAGATTCACTGATTCGTCATGGGTTTTGATCTCTTCGACGACTCTAGTTTTTTTGTAGTTACACATCTTCACTATGGGCATGAGATGTGTTTTGACAAGAATGTTCCAGGTTTTGACCTAATTGGTCCCACTCCTTACGTAGTGATTCCTTGGTGGCAACTCTTCTAGTGTTATAGGCATCTCTTAATGGCTTTCTGGTGCAAATCTAGGAGGTAACACAATGGATTATATGATAGAGCATGATGGACTATACTCTCTCTACATGAGCCCAATCCATGGGTGGTAGACTAGGACCCCATGCCTGGACACCATAAAGCATTGTAGGTTTGATGATTGTGTCAAAGATATGCATATTCGAAGGAATGTCTTGAAAGTGCATATGGAAACATTGCTGCTCAAGTACGAAGAAAGTTCCAATACCACTTGTTGAGTTCAGGTTGGGAAGCGAGTCGTAGGCCAAATCTACACCTTGTGAATTAGACCCCCAAGTAAGTGTAAGCTATAGTGATTTCCACTTCATTCCCTTTAAAGAAGAAGTAACAGTTGGATAAGAGCGTTCTTAGAAGTATTCAATATTGTAACCTTAGTTTTGCTAAGGTTATCACCGTCTACTATCACAAAATCTGGTAAGGGAAGGGAGAAAAAAGATTCCATTCTCCTACATTTATAGTCACCCATGATCATATGCCACTTAAAACAAGGAAGGGAGAGGGGGTGGAAAGAGATTGTCCCATGATTACTCTATGATTTATGGGTTGACTTCTCAGGTTCATTGAGCCCCACGATGTCTTACATGTTGCATCTTGCCTAAACTGACACTAAATTGATGGTGCTTATTGCATCGAGAGGGTGTTTCACTAGTTGGCACCACTTAGTTATGCAAGCCACTAGTGCTCATCACATTGAGGGGATGTTTGACTAGTTGGCACCACTTAGTTGTGCAAGCTGCTGGTGCCATGGTCTAAGCTAGGTTACAACACATATATTCAATTATTCATTCCGATTCTAGGGTTTTCATCTAAATTCTTGTCCAATCATAATTAATACATAATTGGCAAGCAATCTAGTAGCACAAACACTATTGCTTAGTCTCATCTCTAATAAATCCTAAAAACTAGACAAATACTGATGAAATAGTGCTGAATGCAAGGTGAAAAGAGAAACTAAACAATGAATGAGAAAATATGCAAGGTGGGGGGTAGTTAAAAATATTATAGATATTATCAAATATAGTGGCCTGAACAAGGTAGGGAAATTATTGTAGAAGTGCACATAGAGAATGAGGGAATTGACTAAATTAAAAAAGCCAAAAATTGTAAAATGAGCAAAAATGTTTGAGAGAGAGTGGGAAAGGTTTCATAACCCTTTTCGTAAGTTGGAAAAGTAATTTTCCACTTAAAGAACCCCCCCTTACTTAGCCAACAACTTAAAGTGGTGTTTCCTTGCTAATTGACATGTGGGAATTAAAAATGTTAAGTGAAAAAAACCACCTAAACCATAAATTCGCCTTCCTTGGTGTTTAACTTAATGTTTGACCATAGGAAAAGGTGTTTTTCCCCTTTACACCTCACCCCTCAAACCCTAACTCACTACCAAAACCGTAAAAACGACTCTTCCTTGACTTTGTCTATTTCTCTTGGATGCGTGACACTTGTAACTCATCCAAGAGAGGTCTCTCTCCTCTCCCAAGTATAAAAGAATGCTCACCCCTCCCTCATTTCAAATCTATTCTCAGTGTATTGTTACTATGCCCAAATCTCTCCCACTCTTCTCTCTCTCCCATCATGCTCTCTTTCATTTCTCAAGCTTGTAGCAAGTATTTGCTCAAGTTTGCTTCTAATAAAAGAATCTTTGGAGGAAATCTTTGGCATTGGGAGTCTTCTTGGTGCTTGGCTTTGGATCTATATTGGAGGTGACTTGTGTTATTGCTTTCTTTGAGTTTTTAGCTTCTAGATCTATAGTAGTACTTTGCTTGGATAGATCTATAGTATTATTGCTCTAGATCTTAGTGTAGTAGTTTCCTTTTTTAAGCAAAGTTTTTTGTTAAATATTTTGGGATCTACTCACCTCCTTCTTTGTTTTGTAGCTTGAGCTCTATTGTTTGTAGGTCACTAAGGGTTGAGGAAGGATAAATTTCAGATCTGGAAATTTATCCCTTCACCCACTTGAAACCCTCTAAATTTTTCGTTCTTTTCATTCATATTTCTATAGCATTTTTGGGTATATTTCTGCAATAGAATGGGTTATTTTATCATCAATTATATGCTGTTTTTATTGTCTAAAATTTCTGGTTTCTTCTAATAGAAATTTTCTAAGTTTATTAGTTGTTTTGCAGCTTTTCCAGCAAGTTTTACTTGCAGTTTTTCTGTAGATCTGAACCAGTTATGGGGAGGTGCTACCCATTTGGGGCCACAAATCATCAATAAACAACCTCCCAAGCAAGGGTATTGAATACCCTCTTCTTCTTCTACTTTTTCACATTGTAAGCAAGTCCAAAGAGAGTCTCTTGGGCTTGAATTTCTCAAGGTCTTTAAAATTTTTGCAATTTTTTATTTCTTTTGCCTACAACTAGCAAAGAGGCTTGGCTTTGCCACCCATGCTAAATTGTAAGGCTAGGTTTTAGATGCAATTTTTTGTTTTAAGCTTTTATTTTGTTGCCCCACTTGTTCTTAAGGCAAGGTTGTGTGGCTAGGTTTTCTTTCTATCATTTCAAGTTAAGTTATCTTATTTTCATTCACCCACTTTGGCACAAAACCGGTAGGCTTGTCCTCCATTTTGTGCCTTTGTTGAGGTTGCAAGTAGAGTAGTTGTTTTTCAAGTTATTTATTTTCTTTTCTTGTTTGCCTACACCCTGCAAAGAGGATTGGCCTAGCCACCCATGTAGTATCACATGCTAGATGGTTTATGGTTTATGCTTCTAGTTTCATTTATTTTCCTTTCTAGTTCATTGCGTATTTCTCAATAGTTAGAAGCATTTCCTTTTATTTCATTCTTGTATAAGTTCTTGGAATCATTTTTCATTTCTTGTACATTTTCTTTAAGTTGGATCTACAAGCACTTGTTATTTTATCTATTTTTAAGCTCTATCTCCTTAAGCTTTCAACACAAGTAATCTTAATTGCTAAATCAATCAACTTGTAGCTATAGGAGGATCAATTAATCTAGTAATTAGAGCACCCATTATTGATACAACTTTCGCCACCAAAAAGGAGGCTTGTGGAGGCTACTTGGGGTCCTAGATCATGGATGATCTAATGGCACTAGGTGTCCCCCTTGTTGAGCGCCCAAGTTTTCTGAGTTGACCTGTGGAGCTAGGGCAAGGCCTTGTTTGCCTTGCTTATTGACCCAACAATCATTTTGGCCAAAGCAGTAGGTGTATTGGGGAAGTCACCTAGTCTAGGCTTGCAACTTCACCTCACATAATTCAACCTT
The DNA here is from genome assembly GCA_010110895.2 of Picea sitchensis. NCBI lineage: Eukaryota > Viridiplantae > Streptophyta > Pinopsida > Pinales > Pinaceae > Picea > Picea sitchensis. Next base: position 38,479 of record SNQJ01S0023483.1, on the reverse strand, counting down.
AAAATTTACTCACACAACCTATGCTTCAAGTTCATGATTTAATCTAAGTTGTGTATGGGCTTTACTTTCATGCAATTTTACTTCAAGCTTTATCTTTCAAGCATTTACATTTCAGTTGAGTACCTTATGGTTGATTGGTGTATCTAAAGTTTACGCATCCTTGAAGTTGCGCATTAGTGCCATTGGTGGCTTTCTTTTCAAATTTGGATTCCTTTGAAGTTGTGCTCTAGTGCTTAAGCTGCCCTACTTGAAGTTGCACACCTCTACTTTGGGGCCTTCAAGCTTGGGTTGTAAGTTGTGTCTTTGTTGTAAATGCATTTTTGATCTATCTTTCTTTACATCTGCAAGTGCATCTTTCCTTTCTTTTGTACATATGTAAGTAATTGTATCTTTGTATATTGTTGAATCATTTAGCCATTCTTTATTTGTTGATAATTGTTGTAATTCTTTTGTATCTCATTTAATTTGTAAAGTTATTCTTTCATTTGTACTTATCTCTTTTGTTGTAATTTAATTGACCCCATTGCCCAACCTTAGGCACTAGTCATAGTTGACTTAGGGAAATGGCTGATTTTCATTAAAGGTTTGCATTGCATTGTTGCCTCTCATATAGGCTAGATCCCCCTTACCTTTAATAAACTAAAATTAACTCCTAGAATTCATCTAATAATTCACATAGTAATCAGGGTCTACCCCCCTTGGCTTCCTTAGGAGTAAACCTAGACAAAAGAAATCCAAATCGAGGTGACAGTGGGTTTGGATATAGGCATTGTGCCTCAAAGGACACACTAAGTGGATTGAGACTTTTCCACGTTTGCAAGTGTGTATAAGGACGGTAACAAAGCCCACAAAGCCCATCATCAAACCCATAAAGCCCCAACTTCATTCCAAGGGCGTTTTCATTGAAAAAAAAGTGCAACGAGGTTGCAACGAAGATTCTCACGTGCATGACACCAAGGCCATGTGAGAATACCTGCCCAAAGTTACAAAACATTTTGAATGGGCCATGTGAGAATAATACCTGCCCCAAGTTTTGCTTAAAAAAGACCATTATCAATGTTGAGGCCGTTAGTGTTCTTAACTATTTCGATAGCCTCGATGGTCCTCCTTTTGGACCAATTATCTATCTTGTCCATAAAATGATCTTCTTCAATTTTAATTGATTGCTTTGTTTTATGCAAATGTTTAGCCATCACAAATCTTCTTGTTCTGTTATGAATGATGTTAGCAATGTGCTCTTTGGTTATGGTATTAATGGATTTCCATGTTTCTCCTATGTAGGTTTTCCCACATGTGCAAGGGATTTGCTAAACTCCCTTGTAGGAACCTAGGTTGATTGGATCTATGATTGAACTCAGAAGTTGGAGATAATAAACATTGCATTAATAAAATTTGGTGCACCGAACAATTACAAATTGACTCTATCAATCTCCACCACTTGCATTCTCATATAGTTATAGTTAGTCAATATACTATATTGTTAAAAATGTGGATCAAAGGTTTATTGAGGGATTTAAAAAAATTGCACACCCAATCACTTCTTTGAAAAATAAAGGAATAAAGTTTGAATAGTCCCAGGAATGTGAAAAAAGCTTTTAGTTATGGAAAAGCATCTCACAAGTGCCTCAATTATGAAAATTGTAGATCTATATAGAGATTTTGTTGTGTGCACATATGCATTCATTAAAGGACTTAATGGAGTTCTCTTGCAAAGATAATTATCTAATATGCTATGAGTCAAGGAAATTGAAAGAACATTAGAAAAACTATGCTACTCATGACTTGGAACTTGTTGCAATAGTACAAGTTTTGAAAATGTGGAGGCACTACTTAAAGGGCAAGAGATTTGAGTGTAGCATTGATCATATGGCTTGAAGTAATTAACGGAATTTAAATGCTAGGTAAGCTATATGATTGTAATTTCTTTGTGAGTTTGATTTTGAGATCAAGTACATAAAAGGAAAAGAAATCGAAGTTGTAGATGCACACAATAGAAAGATGTATGTAACAACTATTAGATACAAATTAGATTTGAAGAGAGAGTTATTTACTTTCTTGCTTATATCCAAGTGAAGGATGGATTGCAACGAGAGAAATTAGACTTGGGTACCAATCTAAATTTTAGTACTACCTACCATCCATAGATAGATGGGCATACTGAAAGAGTGAATCAAGTGATTGAAGGCATGCATCAGAGGTATGTGATGGATAAACCATCTAAGTGGGAAGATTATTTACATTTGGTGGAGTTTGCATATAACAATAGGCATCATGCATCATTAAAAATGAGTCTGTTTGAGGTTTTATATGGCAAAAGATGCATTATTCAAGAGAGTTAGGATAATCCAATAAACATAATTGTGTTTGGGCCATAAATATTGAGGAAATGGAACAAGAAATTGCTAGAATCAGGAAAAATTTGAAGGTTGTCCAAGGTAGACAAAAAAGCTATGTAGATAAGAATAGAGTGCATAGAGAATTTAATGTTGGGGGATCATGTCTTCATCAGAGTGAAGCCAAGGAAGAGTTCCTTGAAGCTTGGAAGTTGTGCTAAGTTGACACCTAGATATTGCAAGGATTTTGAAGCCCTTGATAGGAAAGGGCCAGTTGCATATAGACTTACATTGCTTGTGAACATTAGAGCTTGCAATGTTTTCCATGTTTCTTTGCTCAAGAAGCACATGCATGATCCTAACCACGTGATTGATTAGGTTGTGATCGAGGTGGAACAAAGGAGAGTTCCAAACAACGCCTCGCCACATTCTCGACAAGAAAGTAACATTGCTTCGAAATTGAGCCATTGGACAGGTAAAGGTGCAATAGAAGAACTTTGGTCCCAACGAGGCTACTTGGAGGCTAGATGATGCCATCAAGGAGGCATACCCATTTTTGTTTTGATCTTGAGTTGCACAGAGGCATATGCACTGGATGCCTATGGTTGGGTGGAAAATTGTTTGTACGTAACTATTGTCGTGGACTGTATTCAATCAAAAGATAAGAGTTTTGTCTTTTCTTATGAATTTGCAAATTAATGTTATTTCTTCATTATGTAAATTTATAAAGTTGCATGTTGTGTTCGTTATGATAAACTATGAATATGAATATGAGCACTTGGATGCTATAAAATTTGTTAATCCATGCCTATTTAAATTCCACAACATTCTATTAATTTACATAGTGCATGCATTTTAATCAATTTCGTGCTTCCTTGCGAGACCTTCTTTGTTATGTCATGGTGAATGAGTCTTTGAGGGTTGAAATTTGAAAGCCCTGCTTCATGTCTACTTGTCTCGTGGCTAGGAGTGCTAGGTGGGATGCCCCAACAAATGTGTGTTTGGGATGTTATTTGCAGAGAGTGTGATATTGGGACATGGATAGAGCTACAAAGATCTCGCTTACAAAGGTATTGTTAGATTTAGGGTAATTTAAAAAAAAAAAAATAGCAGTCTCTTTTAATTTCAGTGCTAGAACACCTTAGATCTTAATCACAAGCAGAGATAACAGCATAAGGAAGTATAGATCTATGACAGATTAAAACAGTAGAAGAAGGAAACTTCAATTCATATGCAATAGTAAAACAGTAGAAGAAGGAAACTTCAATTCATATGCAATAGAACATAGAACATAACAGTGATATAAAAGCCTCTAAGTATAGCAGCAGAGATCTATCACCTAACAGATCTATACCAGTAGATCTACAACAAATCTCTATTTTATTTTGAAGCAATCAGTGATGCAAACCCTTTCAATATGTAACAGCAGATCAAACTAACAATGATGCACACCCTTTCAATTTTAATCAGCAAACTGAACACAATTCAACAGTGATACAAGACTTCTTTTCTATATGACTGTGGTTAAATAGTAAACAAAGTAGATCACTTAGATTCTAGTAACTTAGATCTGAACTTTTAGAAGAAGCAAATTAGAAACATACCTGATACCAACTTTTACCTGTGAAGATAGTACACCACCACAATAGAAATAGGTCCTGAGTGTTGTGCTCAGTTAAAGATTCAAGTTCAGATCTATTTGTGATCTTTATGCCAACGGTTGAAGGGAAGATTTCATGCCACCACATTTAGGGTTACTGGAACCAAAGCAAGAACCCAAACCCTAACAGAAAGAAACCCCACGGCTGAGATAGGCAAGGCATACACAGAAGATAATGAAACGGCACCCTCAGCAAGTGATGTTACAGTCAACCCTCAACAGAGTTGAGGTCGCAGCACTCCTCAACACTAAAATGAATGTTACAGCAGACCACAGTAATCACAAGTAGGATGCGGCAGCCACAAAGGAGTGAGGCTAGGAAACACTTAACATGCAGCTGCACCTCTGTATATGCAAGCAGCTGCACTCTTACAAATACATTCAAAACAGCATATGAAGGGGACGTAGCCTTCAAGGATTTGCTACAGCAGAAGTAGATAGGACAGCAGCAAAGATCCTCCATCAATCAGGACTGCAACACACTTTTAGTAGACAGAACTGAGGCCGCAAGCTTAAGAGGGCTCCACGCTACAACAATGGAATGTGATAAGAGTAGGAGTAAGGGAGGATCTATTATATAGGTAGCGGCACCCTTACAGCACAAAGAAAACAGTCAAGGAAGGGACGCAGCCTCCAAGGAGTAGCTACAGCAAAAGGAGATAGAACAGCAACATGAATCCTCCACCAAACAGGACTACAAACATACTCCAGCTTGCCAGGACTCCAGGCCGTGACTCTCTTCAAGGAAGCTCCACGCCATGACAATAAAACAAGGTATATGAGCATGTGGGTAGAGTAGAGGGTCCTTAACAGTAGATAGGGCATAAGAAGGCTACTTAGGTTAAGAAGGGTAAGTTTAAGTTATCATAATTGTCACATGTTTAAATTATAAATTTAAGCATGTGACTATAAACATAACCCAAAGTAAAACAAAGGCCCATAACAAAAGCCTACAACCAAAAGACAAAGCCCACAACCAAAAGCCAAAAGCCCAAAAAGCCAAGAAGGACCCTAAATCAACCAAGGGCGTGAGAGGTTAACAAGGTGGCATTACTCATTCCCTTCCGTCATATGGTGAACCCATTACTTTATCATCAATAAAGATACCGGGATTTTATCCCTTTTGTGGTTATGTCCTCTTCAAGGAAGGTCATGGTACCATCGTTTTACACCAAGGTCGAGGACCAGGATCAACCCATGCCCTGTGATGAGCACCCGGACCCAATTCGTGGCCCCAGATATATCTTAGGGTCTTTAAACAAGCTTGGTCCTGCATCATGACTTCCATGCCACAGTAATGGTTACCCCGATCCAGTCCGCGGCCCTCTAGATATATCTAGGGTTCTTTAAATGTTTATCCCAGACTAAGACTCCATGCTCCAGCATGGTACCCCTGGTTATAGCCTGTGGGCCCTAGAGATATCTAGGGTTCTTATCATCTTGGTCCCAGACCAAGACTCTCATGCCCTGCATGGCTACCTGTTACAACCAGGGCCCCAGGTAGAGATATCTAGGGTCTTCAAATGCTTCATCCTGCATCAAGACTCTCATGCCCCATGGTTACCCGGTTATGTCCGGGCCCCAGATATCTATAGGTCTTCAAATGCTTGGTCCTGCATCAAGACTCCCCATGCCCTGTGTGATGTATTACCCGGTTACAAACCAAATCCTAGAGATATCTAGGGTTCAAACTTGGTCCCGACTAAGACCCCATGCCCCAAAATACACCGACCCAAATTGTGGCCCTAGGCATTTGTCTAGGGTCTTTATCAATTTGGTCCCCGACCACATACCCCAGGAGTGCACTGGGGGCCCTAGATCTTGTCTAGGGTCTTAGCCATCCTCTAGGAGAATGGCTCTCGCTGCTGCATGTAAATTTAACAGGTATGATTCATAAAACATGTAAGGTAGGATGCAAATCATAATCATAGAAGATTGTAGATAACCACTTATTTTTATGCAACCCTAATTACATAAATGCACGGCCATTACATATTAAATCATAACAATGATACAAATGACAAGAGTAATATCTACAATGACTAGTGTAACATAAAATTAATATCATATTGTAACATGTTTTGAGATCCATAAGAGAAGGGATCAAATAAAACCATCATCAAACTGTAAAACCTGCAATAAATGGCGAAAATAATAGTGTTTCCCTAGAGAAACTTGCCAATAACAATGAAGATAACACCAAACAACAACGATAGAACTAATCCATAATTGTACTAGAGAGAAATGAACCCACATACACAAGAGAGAAAAATGCCCATTCACAAGTGGATGTCAAAGATATAAATTCCCCTAGGCATAAAACACTTTATAAAAGAATGATGCATGTAGGGTAAAGAATGATCAAGAAGATCACAAGATGATAATTTACAAATGACTCTCAAGTGTGTATTTATCCACAAAGTCAAGATGTAGGGCATCCTTGCTAAGAGGGGTTGTGGGCCCACATATAAGTTGATTGGGTTGGCTTTAACTATAACCTAGTATAATAATAAAAAGATTACATTTATACCCAACCAAATCTATTAATGACACAACATGAGTTTGCTATAGCCAAATGTGAGTATTACACCATTCTCAACACCCCTCAATAAGCTGAATAGAGGGCTACAAAGATAAATGATGAAATACAAATGACAGTGGGTTTATGGATAACCAACACAATATAAGGTTGGTCATAGTTGGAAATAGGAGTGGGTTTATGTGAATATCCAAGTTGATAAAGGTTGAATGTAGCCGAAAACAAATGAGAATGGGTTAATGAATACCGAGTTTGATACAAATGAGAGTGGATTCATGATTACGTAGCTCAATACAAATGAGAGTAGATTGAAGAATATCCAACTCAATACAAGGTCGTTTGTGGTTGAAATTGAAGATTACACACTTGCTTTCAATATCCTCACTCAATTTGAACAATGGGTTGTAGCTAGAAGACGTTCGGTCATAAGGTACAATTGTCCTTAATGCTAATTAGGAGGCAAATGGGTAGTACCCCTTGAATGCCATATCTCTTGCACTAGTATGGTTCCACGAGTTGGTGAAGATGGTTGGCTTTTGGCAAAGGTATAGAAGAAAGATATATTGAAATACCCTGAGAGTCATCTATAAGAAAAAGTTGGATAGATTGCGAGGGCATGTGAATAAAAATTGCATCAAGGAAGGTGAAGAAGTACGTAGCTCCCCCAATAGAACAAGTGGTCATAGACCCACACATGTCACTATGAACCAATAGTTGAGAAGCAAATCTTGCATCACATTAACTTGAAGCATCCATTGTAAAATCACCAACTCTTGGAACATAAAGAATGTCTCTAAATGTGGAGGGGTCGATAATTATATCGTCACATTTTGCAACAGGTAAGGCCTAGTAGGTAAAATGCATTGCCAAATGTGCAACATAAAAGGAGTCCTTTAGGTTCAACAACAATGTAGAGGAAGTCTCTGTCAATAAGAGGTGGTACATCAAACTGTGATAGAGAAAGATCCACTACAATAGGCTAAGAATCATCTGTAGAAGATTCCTCAATAAGGAGTGGAAATGATCCTAATGGATTGTGAATAGAAACTCCACCAAATATATCATTTGTATTGGAAAAAAGTTCATATAGACAATATATTGGAATATGGGCCCATGAACTTGATTTAGAAAACCTAAAATGTAAAACTGATGAAGACATACTTTGAGCAAGGGATCAATCATCAAACCTATATGCCAAGTATGTCTTGGGCCCATGTACTTGATTTTGAAAACCTAAAATGTAAAATTGATGAAGATAAAAGTGCATGACCTCGTGTGCACTATATGTTGGAGATAATGGTCATATTTAGACAGGGATGTGGGAATTATGTAACGTACTCCAACATTGTCCTACTATGTAATGAATTATGAGACATTGCATCATCTAATGAATGAATCTGCTCTTTCTAATTATCATGGGTATTCTTGTCTAGTCATATGTATGTGTAAAATCTGACATGGTATCGGAGCCATGGTGAGAAGATGCCGATGAAGCGGGGGAAGGAGTGGAGGGATTGTTGTGATTAGAGAAGGCATTGAGGTATTGTAATCACACAGAGTGCAAAAGCAAGTTAGAATTTGTTGAGTGATAAAGGGTATTTATGAAGGTGAAGAAAAATTGCAAGGGTAAGCTTAGCCACGTGTGAAGAATAAAGAGTGCCATCTCAATTAGAGGTAATTCTGCTTAAAGAGAGCCGTAGAGTTTGTGATTGTGGGCAAATTTAGAAAGAGTTGTCGAGTTTGTGACAATGGGAGAATTAGAGTCGATGTCGTTGAGGAACTAGTCGAAGAGGATAACGATTCAGAGAATTCATGGGATTGCGGACATGTCATAAATTTAGGCTGTTGTCTACTGTAAAGTATAGTCAACAATTAAAAAAATAAAATAAAGTGAAATTTGTTTTGTTAAAGGAGCCGCCAAAGGGTTTTATAAGTCAGTTAGAGCATAGTCAGAGATTAAAGGTGTTGCTGTCACCATCAAAAAACGAAAATTATAGTCTGTGAATGGAAAGAAGCCGTCGCTCAGGCATATAGAAGGAACTGCCAGAAGTAGAGTTGGAGTTGGAGTTGGAGTTGGAGTTGGAGTTGGAGTTGGAGTTGGAGTTGTTGCCTTAAGAGGATTCAAAGTATAGTTTGACAAAAGCTGTACATCGAACGGTGACAGAGACATACTAACGTCAACATTACAGATTCCTAATTGTACCTGTTAGTATGTGGAGCATAGAAGAGAAACGATTATTCTTGAAGAATGGAATCGATCTGTGATTGGGAGAATTAATACATGCAAGTTTTATGATTGCTGAGAACTAGTTTTTGGAGTGATAGTCGAGAACGTCATTTGCTGATTCTTTGGGCATAGGTATTTTTCTGAAAGTTGAGTAGCCAGTGGTTTTGTGCCAATAGAAATTGTTTTAAGGTTTAAACTTTAGGACATAGTCAGAAGAGTACAGATTTTGGATTTGTTTGGTGCATTTAAACCCTAGAAAAATAGCTAGTTTATCTCATATAGTGTTGGTTGGAAATGAAAAATGTAATGGTCAGAATTTTAAAAATCATGCAAACAAAAAATGCTTGCCATATTTGAATACAAATTTTTGGACAAACTTGTATTGGGAAAAGAAATATGGAGTGAAACAGATGGCCAAGAAAATTATGATGCAAAGAATCGAGAGGCTGTGATGCTAATCAGGCTCTTAGTGACAAATGATATGCCTCCCAAAGTCCAAGGGTAATGTTGTATTTGTAACGTGGGGGAACCTATGGAAGATGCATGAAACCTCAGACAAAGGTAGAACGCTTTTTCTTAAAAATATGTTATTCTCAATGACAATGGAGGAATCAAACTCGCAAGATCGTTTTCTAAAAATCAAGGATATTAGAGATCAATTAGATAAGATAAGATAAGATAATTTTGTTAATGTCCAACGAATGACCACAAAACTAGGTCAATGGGACTAAAGGATACATCCAGTGTGAGTACAATGTAGGAGTGCAAAAGCAGCTCCCAGAAAATGAGAAGGAAAAAAATCAGAAAGTACAGTCTAGGACAATGGAAGAAGAAGACAGGGTGGTTATAACTTTGAAAAGTTTGTCTTCTTCCTATGCGAATTTTATCAGGGTTAGTTCAGCTAAAAGATGGCTGTGATTTCACTGAAAACTCAGCCATAATGCCCAGGCCAGAGAAATGTCAGGTGAGACAGAGCTCACGAAATGAGGCCCTAGATGATGTTTCTGTTGAAACAAGTATAAACCAGCAAAGAAGAGAAGGCGAACAGCAGGTATATTACGCCTTATCTGCTATAATTCATACTAAGAAGACCCTCAGGGAGGGTGAAGATAAAGTGGTAAAGAAGACCCTCAGGGAGGGTGAAGATGACAGTGCTTCCTTAGAGAAGCAAACACAAAATCTTGATATGTTTGACTGCCAACATGTGGAAAAGCTGAGTTCAATGAACAAGCCAATTTCTATGTCAATGGTTGAAAAACTGACTATTCAGCCAACATTGGCTCCCATCTGACTGGTGAGGCAATGGTTAGAGAAAAGGACGGTGATGTAAATTATACTTCATCGACCTTGCCGGATACAGTTCACTTCCAGTTATTATCTTGAAGATATTATCATGTGGACTGTGAACATCTTGCTTGTTCAAAGCCTTTGTCTTTCTGTATCTTGAACACACATGTAAAAATGACCATTATGGGAGGGTGTTGGAGATAATGGTTATACTAGAACTTATGACTTGAATGAATAATAAATGCTCACTAATAAACTGATAAAGTGATGTAATAATGGGGCATTTGATGTATAGTCATTATTTAGTCATTAATAGTTAGGTATTTGGGAGTTACGTAACATACTCCTCTTTCCTACTATGTAATGAGGCATTACATCGTCTAATGAATAAATCCACTCTTTCTCATTATTATATGTATTCCTGTCCACTCATATGTGTCTAAAATCTCAGTGTAACACTGTTTGAGTAGTATTGTCGACAACATCCGTGTTGCAATCTGTAACTCTTGCAAGCTCTTCAATTTATAACTTGAATATACCGCCTGTAGATGTCTTCTTTAATTATCCTACTCAACTCTTGCCTAGTTGGCAGGAGTTTGGTAGTTGCATCTAGAGAATATCTGAATGGGGGAGGTGGCCCATTGAGATCCCAACCGACTGTTGTAGATATGTGGCCTCTGCAACCAGCAGTGAACCCGCTTTGGAGGATTGGATGATGCAATGACCTCCAAGGAGCAGTAAGTGAGATAAGGATAATGATCCCTATCGGTGGTTGAGTCAGCAAAGTTCTGGACACGATGCAGAAGTAAGACCAGACCAAAAATAGTTTAAATCTGGAAGATGTAGTAGAGGAAATTGAAGATAAAGAGCAAGAGAATTATGAGAACCAGTTAAATAGAGCTAAATGTAAGCGTTTTCTAAACAGAACAACTAAATTTTAAACAACAAATGAGAAAATCTGCAAGTCTGTGTGTAGTTAAAAATAATAGACTGACAAACAGAACAATGAAACAATGAATGAGGAAATTTTCAAGTCTGGGGTGTAGTGAAAAATATTACAGAATATCAAATACAGTGGCCTGAACCAGCCTGGGCATTCATTTCATAAGTCACAGAGAATGAGGGAAATCATATTTTATGAAACGCTTCTGTAACCTATAAGATTGACTACCTTCTTTTCCCAGACAACTTATTACAACAAGCCTTTGAAACCCATACCATTCCCAAAATACTTATACAGTTTGCAAAGATAGAGGAAGATGAGGGTCCGCCAATCCACTTTGAAAAGGGGCCCTTACAAGAGTAACAAGAAAAATTAGCACCCAAAATGTCGCCAACCAAATGAGTAGCAATGGCCAAGAACGAGGACATAAAAATTAAAAATTGGGCTGTAAATTCCATAACAGAAACTGCAATGCAACCCAGGAATTCAACCACATTTGCAGGCATCTCTATCCAATGAATGGGGTTTCAGTCGTTTCTTGAACTAGGGTTTGTTCTCTTTAATGTATTACAGTATAATATTATACTATTGTTTATAGTCATTGTAGACATTTAATATAAATACTATTGATTAGAGTCATTGTGGACATCTTATATAAATACTATTGTTCTTATTCATTGTGGACATTTAATATAAATAACTATTGTTTATAGTCATTGTGGTCATAGAGTGTACTGTATGATTTTGTGTGGTAAGTGCAATAGAGGTGGAAGTATATATCATGTCTTTGAGTTCATTGTCCGCGACCACCAAACTCTCTAGTATTTACCAGGTTTATAGTCATTGTGGACATTTAATATTAATAACTATTGTTTGTAGTCATTGTGGTCATAGAGAGTACTGTATGATATTGTGTGACATAGTGCAATAGAGGTGGCAGTATATGTTATGTCTTTGAGTTCATGGTCTATGACAACAAAACTCTCTAGTATTTACCAGGCACTGTCATCCACTTAAAGAATCCCATATAGGATCTTTGGAGGCTACTTAATGCCTCAATAACACATGTATAGGCTCTTTGGAGATCACCAGAGGCTACTTAATGCCAACTTGAGGTGCAAAAAAATCCATGCATTTTACATGGAAGGACTCGAGGTTCTGTTATAATGGAGTTTGCATGGAAGGATTCTCGAGGTTCTGTTAATATGGCTCATTAATCTCCTTCCTTATGGGATTGGTGGATGAGGAAAATAGTCCAGAGAGCCTTGCGTTGCAGTTGTACTTAATACAACGCATACGGGTGATAGTAGCTCTTTCTTATAGTTCATAAAGCACATCCCATTCTTTAATTCTTCAAGTAATAAAATCCCTTTGGTAACGCCTGAATGCCTAGAAGAAAATCTTTCTTGCAGAACTGCAATAATAAGTGTGCTTCATTGGTTCTGTTTTAAAGGAGAGCACTTGTATATTCAAACTTGCCTGGACAGTGACATTTGTTTCCTTGGAAGGCTTGAACTGTAGCCAAACCCGGTGAAATTCGTTTTGTTATTTGAGGTAGCATACAAACTTTCTAATCAAGGCCATAGTCTTCTTCAATTAAAGTTTAAACCATTGCCTTGTTTCTCTCTGGGCACTTACATAAGTTGCGGGACTTCATTTATAATGTTAATTTTAACCAATCAATAACATAGTTTATTTCCATAAATCATCCATCGGCCTTTGCCTTCTGCGGGGCTTAAAGTGGAGCACTTGGATGTTGTCATGTTTTCTTGGATTCTTAGTATCTCACTGGAAGAGGTTTGTGATGTAGTGAAGCCCGGGCAATTCTTTTTGTCACTAGACACAAAATACATGGCTTAATTAACAATGCTTAGTTTTACCGATTAGGCCATTTTGTAACACTTTACCTTATTGTATCATTGAGATATTTTTCTATGAACAACTCTTGATAAATTAATATTGTATGATATTTTCCCCTACAGCTGTGATTATCATACTGAGAAAGGTATGCAAATCCTTTTATTTATTGAAAAATGGTAGTGATTATTACCTTGCTATGATTGCAGATGCGATGCTTACGTGAAGGCATGTAAACGACTAACTGTCCATCAGGCTCCTAATATTCTTACAATTGCACTAAAACGATTTCAGGTTCTACTTGCCACTATAACTTATTACATGTTTGCACATTGTACTAATGTTATCCTGGTTCATACAGTTCATTACTCTCTTATGGTCTTTAGTTCTTACAATAATATTTTATGAAGATGCAGACTGGGAGGTTTGGCAAGTTGAACAAGAGAGTAACATTCCCTGAAACACTGGATTTGTCACCTTACGTGAGTGGAAATGGAAACGGTTCACATATATACAAGCTTTATGCTGTTGTTGTGCACGTCGATATGCTTAATGCCTCCTTTTTTGGGCATTATGTTTGTTATGTAAAGGATCTGCATGGATCATGGTATAGAATAGATGACTGCAAAGTAAGTGCAGCTTTCATGATGAGCCACAATTCCTAAGATGTTTATAATTTTGATCCATTGTGTACCTTAATGCAGCAAAGTCATCTCTCCTTGCTGTAGTTTGATACTCGACTCTTGAGTAAGTATTTATGAAACTGTTCTGTTGACAGGTTAAGAGAGTTGAACTAGAGGATGCATTGTCTGAAAGAGCTTACATGCTTCTATACAATAGGTGAGTCTATGCATGCTGTTTCATAATATATGCAGGAAGTTGTGTCTCTTCCTTTCGAAATTGAATTCCTGTGTGGTAATGCTAAAAATGTTTTCTGTTAGAAAAAGTTGATGTTTTACTTCTATATTGGTCTAATCCTTTCCCTGCACGTGTACTCAATTCCTAACATTTCCACAAAAAAATGCCATATGATTTGGTGGTTCTGGAATCTGATATTTCAACTTATTGTTGAATTCTTGATGATTGTTTTTCAGATTTGATTTTGTTGCTTAGCACATAATTGTCACAGATGATCTTACTTTGTTTTCTTTATTACCTTGTTGCAATTTATGAAAGTTGTAGTGCGATTTTAATGTTCTGATTTAAAATTATAACTTTTTTTTCTCTTGCTACAGAGTATCTGTTCGATTCCCCCCAATTGTTGCTGATAGCCCAACCTCTGAAGTCATAAATGTGGCAAAATATGATTTAAATCACAGTACATCTCTTGTTCACAATCAATCTCATTTTACATCGTGTAGGACGGATAGATATCTATCCAGTCCCTTTGAAGTGGTAGAGCCCCTCAGGAGCAATCTTGGTAACACACAAGAAGCTACCAATGCAAAGATTGAAGTTTTGGGCAACCTTACAAGCAGTCATGAGGTAAGAAATATGCAGAAGTCGGATTTAACTACAGGATCTTTGTGTAGTGATGTGGATATGGTGCCTGTGGATATGACATCTGAAGCATCGGGATTGCTAACTAGTAATTCAAGTTGTTCAGAAGAGTCATCTACAAAAGCTGGAGAAAGGAGCCTGAATACAGTTCATTCCTCCCTTTCTGAACCCAAGCCACTGAACACATGCTTGAATAGAAGTTCTTCCTGTCCCTCTCTTTTGGCAATGAAGCAGAGTCTGCCTGTGGACAATATAAATGAAAGAGCCATCTCATTTGACCCATTGGCAGGATTAGTTTTCTTGCCTCAAAATAGGTTAGACAATGGAAAATGGAGTTGCTCAGTCTCAAAGCATTCATATTTAGATACCCTGAGGACCAGCGATTTGACTGAAGGTGATACAAGCAGGATTTCTACTTTTCAGAACTGTGATTTAGATGTACTTGCCCCAGAAAAGATGGATTGTGGCTATGAAGTAACACAAACCTCAGCTGAAAATTCCAGTGACAACTTTCTTGGTTTTCTTAACGAATATGCTGTAAATGGAATTGAGGATAATTCTTCCCAAAGGATTCCAGCTACTGTGAATATAACACCATTTTCTTGTGACAGTGGTGAGGCTTCACTGAATTCATCTATGCATGCCTGCCTTCCTACAGTTACATACGAAAATCAACATGGAACTGTTATGAACTACACGGATTTGTGTGGTCAGGCTGGAAAGATTGGCAATATTTCTGAAGCTGATATGATGGAGAAAGAAAATGATGCAGGGGATGAACCTCATAAACAGGAAGGCTCTTCTTCCAGGCAAACGATTAGGAATGATTCTCAGCCAGGCATGCCATGCATTGCTGCTCGGTCATCAGAGGCAGAACCAATAATACTCAATAAGGATGAAGACTTTGTTGACTCCCAATTTAAGTTGACATTAGCAACAGATAATGATGTAATGTCTTGTGAATCTACTAGAGATGCAGAGGGATTTCCTACTGAGGATGGCATGGTGGAGGGACTTGCAGATTTTACATCAGAATTAAGGTCATGTGCACGCCAGCACCTAAAGGAACACAGTTATACATGTCAATATGATCAGAATGGATGTTTGGAAAATGCACAGGGTGCAATGTTAGAAGGTTCTGCTTCCACTCCTGAATTTTCTGTAAGTCCACTAGATTCTGCCAAAATTGTCGCTACCTGTAGTAATGGTGAACCGATTAAGACACAAGCAAAGAAAGCTGTAAAATCAAAGACTATATTTACTCCAGGTTTTTTGAATAGACCTTCAAGTTTGTATCCTTTGACCGGTTCTATTCCATCTCAAGATGATAAAATTCATTCATTTACATCAAGTGGAGAATGTTCCTTGCGCAAAGACTCTTATTTTCATGCTGATGATGCTAAGTTGGTGACTTCAACTTCTGCTCAGTTTGATGTGGAATCTAGAACTCATTTAGCTGTTTTTTCACATGAAAACTCTTCTACCCCTGTATATGGTTCAAAGGCGGTGACTCCACTCTTTACTGAATTTGACATGGGTCCCAGAGCTGAGACAGTAACTCCTCTTTCATGCGATGCAGCTAAGAGACAAACAGGAAACAGCATAAAAACAAAGCCCTTATTTGCTCCTGGTTTTCTGAATAGGACAACCAGGTCAAAGGATGTAACCCAGTCTAAGGGTCAGCAGAAGAATGATTGTAGTGCAAATGGCTTTGCAGCAGTGCACAAAACTGCAGTGGGAGATGGGACATCTGGTGTTGGTCAATTTGATGCAGATGGTTGCAAGCCAATATTAGGTCAGTCTGGAACACTTGTAGTACAAAATCAGAGTGCAGAGAAGATTGGATTAGAGAGCTCATCTTGCAATGAAAAGGAAGTAACAAGTAACGGAAGAAAGAGGGCTTTGAGCTCAGAGTCTTTGCACACTGAACAAGGAAGCTCTGTAACTGTGAATGCAAATGGAAAGATGGCTGTCCCATGGCAGAAACAAGGGCGGAATGACAGCTGCTCTTGTGGATCACAGCGGAAGTGGAAGAAATGTTGTGGCAGGCCTGATATGCTTAGAAATTTGTCAGCGAGGTGAACATTGCTTCTCATATAAGCAATGGAAGAATTTATAAGTTCATTGGTGGCAAGCAGATTTTGCAATAGCCATGACCAGAAACAATTGGGCATTGAAGTCACGTGAGGCAAATTTTCTCCATGACCAGAAACAATTGGGCAGGTATGCACTTGTGGAGACTTAGATATATCCTATGATTGTCTATGCATAAACATGCATTCTGAGGGTATGCCACTATCAATGAGAAACATGTCAACTGAGGTGAGGGAACTGTTTGTTTCTATTGAATATTCTTATGACAAGAGAAATAATGACGTTTCCCAAGTAGTCCAATACTCCTGTTATGCATGTAGAGTTCGAAAGTTCAAAAGAGACATTTGTTTTTTATGAATCCTTCAAATTATTGGATTCTATTAAAAGTGTTCAAAATAGACGTTTGCTTTTAAATTTTTATTGAATCCTTTGAATTATTGGATTCTATTAAAAATTCTTTAGAAGTTGATCAAGCATGAAAATACTCGAGGATTATTTTTTGGACAAGCTTTGGATTGAGATAGAATGTTTCCTCCCTTCAGATCAAAGCATAACTCTATTTATGCAAAATACTTGTCTTCCTATTCATGTTATTGTATTTGGTTAATGCTCTCGGAAAGTTCTCAAATGGTCTGTCAGTTCGGAGGGGTTGGATGCTTTAATTTATCTTTATATAAGACTGATTTCCTTTTATCCCCGGCTTTATACGATGAAAAATTAATTGTCAAATTAATTTCAATGAAGTGAAATATAATTCACCAAATGTGAAAGAGCTGTAATTTATCTTAGCATTGTTTTGCTATCCTTTGAAAGATATTTGTAATTTTGTCCTGTTCTAACTGGAAAAACAATCCAACAACGCCGTTGGCTCAATTGTCATGGTATGATTAGTAGTCCAACTTTTTTGCCTTAAGATGCACTATTCTTATGCATCTGTATAGTATATTTTCCCTAGCATTTTCTTGAAAATGCATTTGCCATAGTTCCTTAAACTGATCTCATGGATCTGCATGGATTGGTTTTAATGGAATTGGGGAGAATCAATAAAACTAACGAGGAGAATAACTCATGAAAGTCTGACACAAGTTCGCACAACCTCTATTGTTCATTTCGTAAAAGATGTATTTGTAATAATACATGCCTTCAGAAAAATAGCACGTTTGCTATGCATTAATTATTATTTGAACTAATTATTTTTTATGCAACCATATCGCATGTACCATGCAGGTACCATCACACGCACACTGAGTTATATAGATCAAGCATGTCTTTAAGAAATAAATACAAAATTTGGAACAATGCATTGTATCTTTAACAAGGGAAAACGAGCTTCAGGTTCCAGTGTGGGTATGGGTATGATAATTTTTGAAACATGGGATGGAGGTTTTTATTTATATGATTTTTTCCAAAAATAAAAATAGCAATACTGGAATCTGTGTAAATGAACAATGATTCATAATATCGTTTTTAGATGAAATTCGTTATTCATATAAAATTGAAATTGTACAACTTACAAGTAACAGAAAAGACGTTTCTAATATCAGATGGCATTCATGATTCAGAATTTTTATTCAACATTGAACAATCAAACAATTATTTGAAAACAGTAAACTTGATCGTTACCATTTGACATTCAAGTGTTAAGCCAAGTACATGCTACATTCAGAAACTGCTTAATGGCATTTCCAAAAATAAAATGAATAAAACATCGTTGATTCGGGATTCGGCTTGCTCAAATCAAGTGTGCTGGTTTTGCTGTATCTTTATAGAAAAAACATTGCTGATTCGGCTTGCTCAAGTCAAGTATGCTAGTTCTGCATCTTCATTATCATTGACATCACAACAGTCCTCAGTCAAAAGGCTCTTCCAAGTAATTGTTCTTCCCAAGCATAAGCTTCTCTTCGGCAATAGTGACGAGAGTTATCTTGCTAAGTTGTCTAGTTGCGGCTCCAACTCCACACATATAACATCGTCTGTGTATTGGTCCTATCTTTGCGAAGGACCCTCCCTTTACCTTGAGTCCTTTAAAGAAACGAGACAAAGTGTGCCATGGATGTATACTATGTTATCTGCCTTATATGTACTGAAGCAGTTTTTCTTCAATGTTTAAATGCACCAACTCCTTTAACAAGAAGAGGAATTGGCTCCCTGTGAGGGTAATTGCTTGCCAAATTCCTGCGACTTAAGAGCATCAACACCATGAAGTCAGCAATCATTTGGATACTTTTTCTTATGCCCATCGGTTAAAGTAGCATGAGCAGCAAACACGACTCGCACCCGTGAAAATTGGGGAAACTGAGAATGTACATTGGGTGCCTCTTCTATAGGACCATATATATATTTTAACATTTATAAACCCTTTCATCACCTCTGTATTTGGAAGGAGATGTCTTTCATGTTGTAGGATCATACCATTTTGGGTTACATTGCATAGGCTGCCCTATCAATTGGGGTGTTCAATTTATTCCACTAGCCATGTATAAATGTTTTTTGAAATGTGACTGTAAGTTGGAATTTTTTTAATTTAAGGTGTATTGAACCTTTTTACATAGATTCCATGTTCTCATAAATCCAACCTGAACATAGGTTGTCTGTTTTCGCATAACAAAGAATATCACATATTGACTGTACAAATTCAACAACAAATTTAACATCCTCTAAAAAATGATCGTGCAAATGCTTTACCTTCACATTTACATCCAAGGTAGATTGCCTCCATCGACCATTGTGGCAATTAAAACCGTAGTATAGTGTCCTTTCCATTTTAAAGGACAAATGTTGCAATGGATTAATGACGTTCCCTCGTACCTTTGGGAGGGTTTGTTCTCTACGTAATTCCACAATGGATAGAGAGGATTTGATGAAGCCATTATGGAGAAATTTGAAAGAAGATTTAAAAAAGGGTACTTTGAATGTAATTTCAATATTGAAAATTGTTTAGACATTGAAAAACTCCTCTTGCAATGGAAGATTTAAATATCTAATACCATTGTCCACTTCACAACTTCAGAGTCTAGTGCTGTCCATGGATATTTTGCAAGAAAAATGACACTAAAATCCATTTTTTTTCTCCTTTCTCACTATTAGATTGTTTCTTCCTTCATCTGAAAATGAAATGATAAAAATGACATGTTTTTGTGCTTTTGATTTATGAGAGCGGTTCAAAAGCAAATTTTAGGGTTTTGCAGGGGTGTATGCTTTCTTTTGAGTTTTTCTTGTCCCTTGATTTTTTTTCCCTAGTGAATGTTTGCCTCTAAGAAACCTCTGAGAAACTTTTTCGGGAGTACGCCCTAGTTTTATGGATTGGGAGAACCCAATTGAATTTGAGGGATCTGCGTTCCCCTCGGTTTGTAGGGGAATGTTCCCACTTGTGAACCTAGTACATGATTCGTGCACCTAGGGCTTGGGTTCGAGAACCACGACAACTCAAGGATAAAGTGAATTCTTAGTAACATGGCTTACAAATTTATCGTAGAAGAAACAAATGCAAAACTCAGAATGTCACATTACATATTCAGTTTTCAACAAGGAAAAATATGCCAATTATCAGTAATACAACAAGGAAAAATATGCCAATTATCAGTAATATAGCTTACAAATCTATGTTAGTTGCAAAATACTTGTCCCAAGCCGAATTCAAATACTTGGTTGGCCTGGTTGGAAGAGGAGAAAAGTCAAAAAGATTTCTATTCTCTTTTTCTTTTATAATCTATATTATAATTTTATGTAAGCACAATGGATTAAGCTAGGGTATTTATGTAAATACAATGGATTAAGCCGCTTTTGCAACAATGGATCGAGTCTTTTGGGGTATGTGATGCATGTTTGAAACGATGCTTTTGCTGATGGATATGTGATGCATGTTTGAAACGATGCTTTTGCTGATGGATTTGGTATTTTGGAGCATGTGATGAATGTATGAAAAGAGAAAACATTGGTAGGTGGATTTTGGAATTAGAAATTGATTTGACAATAAATGTTTCAATATTTGCAGTGGAGGGCATTTCAAAGTTAAGATCTGAGTTATAAAATTTTGTGGAGATGGGAAAGTAGTTTTGATTTTTTTTTTGGATTTTCTATTTTTTGAAAAATTGAACAACAAAAAATTGCTATGATCGGGGGAGATTTCCTCAGTGCCATTGTAAATAATTGGGTGGCGTAGGGGTTGTAGAGATTATGAATCTAAAATTAATATTGAAAGTGTGGGAATTTTGAGAAAACGTTAAGTAAATAAACATAGTTGCAAAATATTCATAGGTTTTAGCATAAAATTTAAATTGGGGTAGAATTTAAGTTGGCACAGAGAAACACAGATCTACAAATAAATGTTTTAGCTTCATATATGTCTAAGAGTATTTCAATTGTAAGTGGAACCTAAGAACTGATGACAATATCACATTTTTTTTAGTGATAAATATGGGATTGATCATAGCAAATGGTTGCATAATATAAATGAACAATTTGATTAATATTGTTTGATAAGTCAATTTTCTGATGGTGAAGCATGTAATTAGTGATATCATCATTTGGGAAGAATTTGGAAAAGTATTTTAAAATAAATGGATGAAAGAAACAAATATCAAATAACCCCATGGGAGAGAACACATGGACAATGCATGGAAAAACAAATATGAATTCAAAAGTTAAATGAAAATTTCATTACAGAACTTGCATAAATGGATGAGTGTTTTAGACTATGAAACCATACTCAATCATGTTTTTAAACAAGTTGAAAGCTTAAAAGAAGAGAAGAAACTTCATCAAATTGATGCTAAACTGAGATCACAATTGAAGAAATGAGTGGGGGAGTGAGGGAAGATATATAAAGATGTTTAGTAACACTAAAATATTGGTGAAGTTGAGTGAAAAACACAAGCAATATTTGAAGACAAAAGTGGGTGTTTGATGCATAATATCACACCTCAACTACAAAAGGAAAATGAACAAGAAATAAAAGGTCACAAAAAATGCTAAAAAAAGATGATATCCAACTTGAGGAGATAAATTTCAGAGTAGAAGATCAAAACAAACACATAATGAATAATATCTCTAAAATAAGTATTATTGAAGAAGCAACGATGTTAAGAGTGAGATATCAATCTAAAAGAAAAAACCGAAGTATGTTTGAAGGTAAAGAAGTAACCCTTGGAAAGGTGGAACCACATTGAGACCCTCCTTTTTATAAAAGTCTACAAGAAAGACACATGCATTTATCGACAACCCCATTTACAAGGATGCATGTGATTTAGAACCAATGACTTTCATGGAATCAAAAGAACAATTTTGTGACATTATCAAAGACATCAACTCTAAAGTTGGAAAATATATGACAATGCATGGATTCAATGAGAGTAATTATGTGGTATCATTCTATTGGAGATTGAAACCAATAAAATAATATATGAATGGATGGATGATAAAGCATGACATCAAATGAGCATGAGTTTGAAGGAATCTTATTACTTAGGATCCTACTGCTCGGATAAAGCTCCCTAAGGAGGAATAAAATATGAATGGATAAATGATAAAGTTTGACATCAAGTGAGTACGAGTTTGAAGGAATCTTATTATTTAGGATCCTAATGCTTTGAGGAATCCTAATTCTTTGAGGATAAATCTCCTTAAGGAGGGAAGGGAATAATGTGCTATGAGGACCACTTGTATAAATGAAAGTAGGTCAACTTGATAATGGGAGCCACGTGAGTATTGTGTGTGTGTGTGAGAGAGAGAGAGAGAGAGAGAGATTGAGATTATTGCAATCATTCTTGTACAAAGATAGTTGACACATTTGTATATGATTCTTTAATTCAGTTTTGGTTACTTGACATTATATGTACGTGTTTTTATGTAATTGTTGTCACTATGTTTATAAAGTGACTTATGCAGGATAACACATAAATAATAAATTTCTTCATTGAATAAATTTGATAATTCTGAAACAAATGAAGATAACGAGCCAATCTCTGATCATTGCCCCATCAAAATAACTTAAATATAGATGTGGCCATTGAGGAAACTTATATGCACAAACACGCAATCGAGTTCTCTTTGACATGATAAATATTATAAGCTCTTAATAAAAAAATAAAAAAATGCCAATATTTAATAAAACATCAAGAGAGACTTAAGACTTATGTAAAAGAGAAATTAAAATATTATGCGCTAATTGTTAGGGTCTCACCCTAACTCCTCTAGTTACTAATGCTTAGGATGTTAACTAATGTAAGGTGGCCATCCTTATTAAATAAGGACTACTATGTAGTTTGAGTGTGTACTCAATAATGTCATGTGGCTTTATTAAAGAAGGCCCATGAGGTAGTGGGTGTATGTTCTCAATAATAT
Organism: Picea sitchensis; assembly: GCA_010110895.2. Taxonomy (NCBI): domain Eukaryota; kingdom Viridiplantae; phylum Streptophyta; class Pinopsida; order Pinales; family Pinaceae; genus Picea; species Picea sitchensis. The sequence continues at coordinate 15,697 of SNQJ01S0023483.1, read as the reverse complement.
GATAATGTAATGTGGCTTCATTAAAGAAGGCCCACTAGATAGTTGGTTTGTGTACTCAATAATGTAACGTGGCCTCACTAAATAAAGCCTACTAGGTAATGGGCATTCAATAATGTAATATGACTCAATGACTAATGTAGGGTCCATTAGTGGTTATGGTTATGCTTGCTAGAAGCTATTTATAGGGGTAGATCACCATGTAAGAGTTGTGAAGTATTTTGTATTGTATTGGAGCTCTTCTCTTTTGGAGGTTGCCCCCTCAAAGTGGCATTGTGAGAATTTCTATTAGTTCCATTATCAATATCTTGTTTTCCATTCACATGTTCAATTACTAACATTCCTTTCTTATTAACTATTGCAGATATTATTTATTTGATATTGCTCATTTCACATATTAAAAATATTGCACTAACATCTTCCGAGGAAAAGCTAAAGAATCGGCTAACATTAACAAAACTGACTAGAAATCCCACATTAACAAACTTTATGTTTCCCTTAGGTCTTTGAGGATATCTAAGCCACTCATCACAACATTGAGGTTTTTTCAACCGATGATATAAAATTTGGCATTAAGAGTCTTGCTAATGGAAAAGCTAGAGACATTGAACTATACCAAGTTGAGATCTTAAAACTTGAGACTTTGATCCTAATGCCTCATATCAAGTATATTTTCAATCAAGTTATCAAGGCTTCCCCAAAAAATGCACTAAAAGTTTAGTTGTTCTTGATTTCAAATTTGGAAATTAGGATGATTTGTCCAATTATAACTATCATGATTAGCCCCCTTTTAGAAAAATTATTTGGCTTGATTCTTGAATTTTGTTTTTGTGAAAGACTTGAGGACAATAATAAAAGGGCCAAATGGCAAGGAGGGTTTAGGGATCAACATGCTACATTGGATCCGTTTCCACCCTTAGATTTATTGTTGATGATTGTAGAGACAAAATGAAAATATATCATTTGTTGTTTTGTTGATTTTAGAAAATCCGTCAACATTGTGCCAAGCGCCAATCTATGTAAAAGGCTAGAAGACATTGATATCCCTCTTGAGCTCCTTAGTGTTGTGACTCGACTCTATGAAAAGGTTATTCCTAATATGCAATGTAATAATGAGTGATTTATGGACATTGATTATAATATTAGTGTTAAGCAAGGGTGCTCCTTTTTATCCCACCCTTTTTGGAATCTACATTGATAAAATTGCGAAATGTTTAAAAGAGGAAGGATGCATTGATATTAACATGGTTGGAATCATTGTCATTATTCTTCTATGTGTAGATGATATCAATTTAATTGCAAAAAGTATTGAATATCTTCACAAGCAACTCAAGCTCTTGAACAATATTTATGAAAAAATTACGAGTTTGCCATCAACATTGATAAAACCAATATCAGGATAATTGCATCCAAGTGAACATTTTATCCTTTGATTTTGTATGGTTATAACACCCTTGAAGAGATCCATAATTTCAAGTACTTGGGTATAGATTCCAATTTCCATTTGAATTAGAACCACAATGTTGAGAAAATAATCATTCGTGGTTGGAATACTTATTATGAAATTGAAAACAAATGTAGAAATGGCAAGCTCTAGAATTGGGACAAGAAATAATTTATTTTCAATGCTTTATTTATCTTGGTCATTGTATAAATTTTCATGATCTAAGATTTCTAATCCAAATTTTTATCCTTAGGGATGTCATGAAATATAAATAAAACAACAACAATAACAAACAATATTTCAACTCTTAACAACCCTAATCAACTAGGCAATTCAGTGTGCCAATAAGTTTCAACGCTTTAGGGAAATTTCGTCATGCATACAATAGATTTGAAAATCAATCATGACAACTATAAATACAATGGAAAATTTTCACTATCTTATCCAATATAAATGTTAAATCAATTAACAATTGTAACCTTAACTTACGTGAAATTGTAATACCCCCGTTTCCCCCAACTTGTAAATATAACTGTAACTTGCCAAAAGACTACGGGCAAACTGAATATGTGTGGATGTTGGAATTGATGAACCTTTTTGTTATAAAAGGTAATGTATGTATTTCTGTTATTAAATAAAATGGATAGTGTTGCATAACGGTTGAGGGGGTTTTCCATGGTATATCATGATGCATGAGAGAGATGGTGAGGGGAACGGACAATGGTTGAGATGACCCCCACCAGACCAGTACCTTACTGGATTTAAATTATTCAGACCCAAAACAATCTTCTGACCCAAAAATAAATTACCAGTTAGGCTGATAGTTGGGAAGTCCTCCTCAAGAGTCAATGAGGAAATGGGTAGAGTACCCATCTGAAAAAATTCTCGACTTGACCACGAAATGGGGATTTGGACCCACACAATCTTGCCGAGGAAGGCAAGAAAAGAAGGGAATTCATGGGCAGAGAAGAGGGGACGAGGGAAATGAGTCTAGAGACCATTTTTTTGAAGAGAAGAACATGTGCAACTCTTTGTTTCTGGAGAGAATTGAAAAACAAGCTTGCTCTGGGTGCAAGAAGTTGTTGGAAGCGTATTCAGTCCAATATGATAAATGAGGTTGCAAGAAGATGAGTGAATAATGAAGCACTCATCATAGACCCCCATGCTTGGTAGAGGGAGAAACAATCTGCTAAATTCATGTGGGAAGAGGAAAGCGATCTCCGTCCCTGGCTGTTGCTGAAAGAGAATGAAGAGTCTCTCTATTAGAGCATCATGATCTAGCTAGGGGGTGGCCATCGATAAATCTGTCTAGGAGTGGCTGTGCCTACGGTTGGGTGGAAAAGGGCACCCCTCTCAGTAGTCGCTTCACTATATGGTTTCTTGATAAGTATTCTTATACCCTGTGTACTAGGATTGAAATGATGGTTGGATATCTGTGTCTATGACTAAAATTTTCATTATTTGATTAATGTTAGAGATGCTTATCGTTCTTCTGTAAATCCTTGCATTTGAATGGTTTCTATTTTCCCCTGCTTAGTAGTAAGAGAACTTATAGACATGGGTCTTCAAATAAGTTTAGGAATAAGCTCACGATTTCTGTACTGGTTGGAAAATCCTTAAGGGATTTTTCCCAAGGATTGATTTTGTAACATAAGAGTCGGGGCAGACTTACCTGGAACACCTCAGTCCTATCAACCTCTCGGATTTACCTTCGTAGGTTACTGAATTCAAGCTTTGTGGAGGGAGGGCGTCTCCTTCAAATCATTTGTCTGTGTGACAGAGGGCTCATGTCCATGACCCTAATCAAATCACATCTAAGAGTGAGTGTGCAACCCTGAGACCTGTAAGGGAATCCATATGACCAAGACCTTAGAACCCTTCGCTAGGTTTGAAAGGAGCTAAGCAATCATGGCTTCGAAACTCCGGGAGTCTGGAGCTCCGAGACGTTATGAATTTACCACCTTCGAAACCAACCAAAGGCAACCTGCTGGTATGGTTACCAGTGAGGTTG